>JANIPN010000218.1:70174948-70197058 GCA_027478595.1 Erythroxylum anguifugum
TGTTACCGAAACACAAATAAAAAAAAAAATCAACCCAAAAGTTTCATAAAAAGCAGACATGCACAAAAATCGGCAGATTAAGACTTGCACTCTAGAGAGAAAAAGAGGCAGACGGCTAGGTTTCCAGTTCCTACCTTATTTTATTAAATCTCATTTACACATTTATATAAAGTTCACACAAATGTGTGAACAAAATTAAGTAGTACAGGGTTGAAATACCCTAAAAATAAGGAGGTGCTCCAACCCCAATGTTAGGTTCACGTAAGTCAAAAATAAAGTTTTTTAAGAGCTAAAAAATGCCAAAAGATAATATCCTAAGAAAATAGATAAATGATATGGGATTTCCATGTGATATAATTGATCCTTTAAATTTTAATTATATTTTTTAATTTCTAAATCTAAATTTTTATTAAAATATTCTATTTAATTTTTATTAAAAATAATAACAAAAATGTGAAAATAAATACTGCACGTAAACTAATAAAATATTGTTAACACAAAGAGTTAACTCAATTTTTAAATATGACCTGAATTAATTACTTATTATAATTATTTTAAATTATTGTTTTGAATTGAGTTTAATCATTTTAGTTCAAATTTAATAATTATGTTAAACAGTCGTGCCAATAATATTTAATTATTTTATGTTTATTGATTATGTCGCGTGTATTTCATTGTTATTTTTAGAAGTTTAAGAGAGGTTTTTAAAAATTTAAAGCTCACACATATATTTTTAAATTTGTTATATATAAAATCAAAATTTGGCATCATGATCTAAGAACTTGGAATAAATGGTCAAAACATAATGATGATTTTTAATTAGATGATAACAATGATTAAAAAACTTAAACAATATTACTAATTTAATCATAAAAATCTTAAATCGTTTAATTTTTTAGTTTAGTTTTCAACTTTTCTATTCAATTTACTCTATTAACTTTTATAACTAAAGACTGATCAATTTATTAATTTATTTTTTAATTTTTATAAATTAATAAAATTTTATAAACTAAAATAAATAAATAAATTTTTATTTAACAATTTATTTTTTAATTAAATTTTAAATTCTTTGATAGGATAATCTCTTTTAATAATATTTTAAAAATTTTAATTTTATTAAATCTACCGATTAAATTTTTTAAACCTTAAAATTTACGTTATTCGGATTGTCTGATTTTTAATACATTGTACAATAATAGTACTAAATAAAGGATAATCATTTCCTACAAAATTTCCACGTCACCGCAAGGTCCACATCGCGCATAAAAATCCTCGATAAAATTGTACGAAACGGCCCGCGTGTGCTTGACGTCAATACGGAAACGACAAACATAGTGCCGTATTGAAATGTGATAATGTTCGTTATATAATATATTAGCCGGCTTTGGGTTTGGACTCCTTTTGTACAGTTTTACACACCATCTTCAACGAAGCACAGACTTGAAGTTTGTAGAGGAGTATTGACTATTGAGACATGAAGATCGAACCTGGACTATCGGCCCTTGTCACCGGCGGCGCCTCCGGAATTGGTACTTCGCAAACTGGTTCTTTCTTTTCTTTCATTTGGTTTCACAGTTACGTATCCGTTTTGGCACTGCTTAAATTTTAAATCCGTACATCAGAAAGATCAAGCTTGGAAGTGTTTCATATAACGTGAATACATGTGTGATTTGTATTTTTTTGGTTTTGATGTTGTGCAGGGAAAGCTCTTTCTGTGGCTCTTGCAGAGAAGGGAGTGTTTGTTACAGTAGTGGATTTATCTGAAGAAAAAGGAAAAGAAGTTGCATCACTTGTTGAGAGCAAGAATGCAAAGTTCCATCCTAAGTTGGGTTCTCCAACGGCTCTGTTTGTAAGATGTGATGTGTCAAATTCAAGTAAGTGTGTATGTGTATATAAACATCTTTTTTTTGTTGGTTAATCTTCTTTCGTTTACTCTGAGTATCTCTTCCAGAAAGCACCTTTTATGGCCGTACAAACAAATATTCTTTTGCTGAGTGAATGAGACGAGAAATGAACAACATATACATATTGAGGAATTGTGGACTTGCTCACATAAAATGGACTCTTTTGTAAAAGTAAACGTTGAACTTCTTCCAACAAAGAAGAGTCTATAACTTTTGTTCAAGCTGTTTTCTGCGATTCATGTGCCAACAGATGATTTGACTCACCCTGCTCTTGCTTGGCTTTGGCTTTGCCATGTGTGTCATTAGTTCGAATTGTGGCATTGAGGGATGGGAAAGTAGATACCTTGCCTCACTCTTTCTAATGTTTCTTGAAATGAGCAGGAGATTTAGCTTCTGCTTTTGAGAAGCATGTGGCAACTTTTGGAGGTCTTGATATTTGTATCAACAGTGCTGGAATTGGTAGTTTTACAAGATTTTATGAAGATCAATCTGATGCATGGAAGAATACTGTCAATGTGAACCTGGTTGCAGTGATTGATTCTACACGTCTTGCGGTATGCTTTAAAATTTCTTGGTTTGCTCAATGAGAACATGTTTGTAATCAATACTATGTTGTTGCAAACTCCTTCAATATTTTGGTTTTGAACTTGTGTCGTAATTGACTTGCATTCAAATTCAATACTTTTCATTTCCTTCTACATATTAAGTTTCAATACTAATTAAACAGGGAATAATGTTAGTGATGTTAGGAATTTGTTCGTTGTACCAATGCTTTTTTTGTTAATTGCTACCAGACTGAATAATTGCAAAAATATTTTAACAGATAAAAACTATGCTAGATGCAAAAAATCCAGGAGTCATCATAAACATGGGGTCTGCCTCTGGTCTTTACCCCATGATCTTCGACCCTATCTACAGTAGCACTAAAGGCATGTTGTGCTTTTCTCTATCAGTTTTCTCTATCAGTTTCTTACCTTATCCTTTAATGATCATTTCTGGAGAAGGCACTTCTAAGAGTTTGAACCAAATCTCTTTGAATTTTAATTCTCACATGCTTTCTTTTCTTAGGTGGTGTTGTAATGTTCACGAGATCGCTAACTCTACTCAAACGTCAAGGTATTAGAGTAAATGTTCTTTGCCCTGAGGTGAGACAGTATGAAAAACATATTTCCACTATTCTAAATTACTTTTTTGATGGATACCTAAACATGCACACACACGGATAATCTTGTAATCAAAGTCCATCTTATGGTTCTATCTAATTGTAACTGGTTTGGAGTGTAAACATTTCCTCTAGCTTCAGATGGTTCACCATGTTCCATTGTATTTGCTAATGTCTGGATGTGTAAAATTTATTTGCATATACTATTGGGTGCAGTTTGTAGAAACTGACATGGGAGCAAAAGTGGCTTCTAAACTTGTTGATTTGCTTGGAGGTTTTGTTCCCATGGAAGAAGTGGTTAAAGGTACAGTTTTTATCAACTTACTCCCACAATGATTGAATAGGGGGCTAAAAGACAATTAAAATGTTGAACTTTTTCTGAATATCTATGCATTAGTCCTCAAATTTCTTCAGAAGTTTGCTGGGTCATAACAACATTCTGAATAGTCCAGAATTATGCCATTCACAGTATTAAATTTCTGTTATAAAGATGCAGGGTAAAAATCTCTCAGTATTTTCAATAATTGCTAGTGCTATTAATACTGGACTGTTTCAACATTGGTATCTTGTCAGGTGCTTTTGAGCTTATCAGTGATAAGCGTAAAGCTGGTGCTTGCTTATGGATAACAAATCGCAGAGGTTCAGAGTATTGGCCCACTCCAGCAGAAGAAGCTAAATACTTGATTGATTCATCAAAATTTAGAAAAAAATTGTCAGTTAATGCCCCAATTAACATCCAACTCCCTCAAAGTTACGAGAAGATGTGAGTGAAATGTTTTGAATTTTTAACTTCTTTCAAAAGGTTTTTTTCTGGACTTGTAAATAAGCTCAATCAACTTCAGTTGGATTTAGAATCTGATTTTTCAAGATGGTAACAGCATCCATCCATAAAAGAATTACTTTGATTATCGTGGTATTCTGTTTTAAATACTTTGTTATATTTAACTTAGTAGGTATTTGAATCCTCCAATATTTCATGTTTATCATACATTGCCAACATTCCAGGCTTTACCTGATGACGCATCATGCTTGCTGGCTAATACATATTGTTTTGTTCTCTTCAGAATTGTTCATACTTTAAGCCACAACTTCCGACATGCTACATGCATAATACGTGCCCCATTGCCATTGCCCCTTGGACCACATCAAGTTCTTTTGAAAGTCATTTATGCTGGTGTAAATGCTAGTGATGTAAGTTTACAATAGAAATTGAAGTTAGCTTCTTGTTTAATTTGTTTTCTTTATTCAAGTCTCAGCGATATACTTCCTGATCCTGGCCAAACTTGGTGGCATTTTCAAACATTTTTATATTTCTTTTTCTTCAATAGGGTTTCCTTATTAGCTTTGCATAATATCCAAGCATTAAACCTTTTCCTTTTTAAGTATGACATTATATCTTGCAGACACACATCCCCATTATGTCTGTGCTTGTACTTGTATTTGTGGGTCCATATAAGGGAATTAGAGGAGGTGTATCTATTGACCGGGCTTTATCAATTGCAAACAGGTGAATTTCAGCTCAGGACGTTATTTCTCTGGCAACAGCACTGACCTTGCGTCTCGTCTTCCATTTGATGCTGGTTTTGAGGTGCTTAAAATACATTGGTGAAACTTGATTATGTCCCATACCCTATTTTCAATCACGAATTATGGAAACAATCTTTGCAAAACTTCATCTGCTTTTATCCATAAATCTTTTGACAGGCTGTCGGAATAATAGCAGCAGTTGGCGAATCCGTACATCACTTGAGAATTGGCACTCCTGCTGCAATTATGACTTATGGCAGTTATGCTGAATTCACAGTGGTATACTATCCTACAAAGTGTTTTCTACTCTGCACAGCAATAATTACCTTATTGTCTGTAGCATGAAAACTCTTTACTTCTTTTCATAAGCGCTCAACTTGTAAGGGTCATCAGACCTCACATTTTGTACACAACTTAGGTTTCTTCAAAGCATATTCTCCCTGTGCCAAGACCAGATCCTGAAGTTGTTGCCATGCTGACTTCAGGTTTAACAGCGTCAATTGCTCTAGAAAAGGTGTGGCTATGTTTCGTTTAACTTGTCTTTAATTGGATGTCATTGGTGAACTTGTACTAATCATCCCTTTTAAATTTCGTCTCAACTTTGTACTCAGAGACTGACTGTCTTGTGACTATGTTTATCTGTCATGTAACTTCCAGGCAAGACAAATAGAATCTGGAAAAGTAGTTCTTGTCACTGCCGCTGCTGGAGGAACGGGTCAATTTGCTGTTCAGGTTTATTTTCAGGATGGGCATATAGCCTTGTTTTGTTTGTTTTTTCAAAATGCATTAGTTTCTTTCCTATTGTTATTCTGGTCTTGGCTTGCTGTTTCCTGTAGTTTTGTTCAGGAACTTTATACTCATTATCCCAACTGGCATACTTGAAAAATATACTACTAGTTTCCAAGTCATCAGCATGTTACCTTCTAGTTGAGAAACACTAAAGGAAGGATATAATTGGAATTGGAGGAAAGCTTTTGTTTTCAATGACAGTGGTTTGGATATCTGTCTGTTGATATTAATCTTTTTGTGGAATGAGGCATATAACTGCCTGATGAAGCAACATAAGCAACTTATCTGTAAAACTTAAAACTCTCAAATTGCTTACCAAACTCACCACTCTAAAAATTCCATAAATGAAATTGAATCGGACTGGGATTGGAGCAGCTTTTTCTTACCTTTTGGAGTCTTCTTGTGTGTGGCCATTGAAGTTGATTGGTCTTTGCATATGCTGTAACGTTTAATTATGTTGGCATGTAATGTCATTGTTGTTTTTATTTCCTACATCACCCAAAACTACCTTACTGATGTTCATAACTTGTCGTGGAGGTTATGTCAAAACATTCTCTCTCTCTAACATTTTGACATTGCTTTTTTTAAATTCTTAAGACTCATGTCTCCGATGTTTGCTATTGATCTATCCTGATATTGACCTGCATGAGTTTCGCTCTCCACTGTTCTCAGCATACAAAAATTATCAATCATCATTCGAACTTTCATTTTTACATTGAAACTCATACATTTGGACGGTTTAACTTGCAGCTTGCCAAGTTAGCAGGAAGTAAGGTAGTTGCAACCTGTGGTGGAAAGGAAAAGGCTATGCTTTTGAAAGAATTGGGAGTCGACCGAGTCATAGATTACAGAGTTGAAGATATTAAAACTGTATTTCCCTATGCCCCAAACTTATAATTTTCTATTTGCTTTTTAGCTTTTATAAAGTTAGAAGTACAGAGTGGAAAGAGTTCTGGACTAGGGTTCGGTCACAAAAATACTAACTAGAAATGAACCAATGACTTCAATTATGATAATTGTTTTATTTGTCAAGCAATAATTTACTATTGTTTTAGATTTTACTTTTTCATCTCTTGAGCTGAAGTTCATGCCATACAATGTTTAGCATAGGCATTTCTCTGGGTAAATTTGTGGCTTCTAGCTTAGTAATGTACCTTTTTATTCATCTCTTTCACGTCAAGAAACTTTGATAATGGTGAATCGATTTTTAGGTCTGATTATGCAAATAGGCAAGGCCTTTTTTCATTGCTTTCAATAGGATAATAGGTGATCATAAGATCGGTGGTGTGTATATTCTCATGTAATAATTCCTGCTTCTTATTTGATTTTCGTTCTCATATGTACCAGGTTTTAAAGAAGGAGTTTCCAAAAGGTGTAGACATCATCTATGAATCTGTTGGTGGTGACATGTTTGACCTGTGTCTAAATGCTCTTGCAGTCTATGGACATCTTATTGTGATTGGAATGATTTCTAAGGTTGTTTTGCTTAACATCCAACTTGAATCATTTTATTAGTCTACCTTCCGAGAAGTAAAGTCCAACATGCTTAGATTGTACCTTTTGGATTGCTATAAGTTATTTTGTTGTAGTTTATGGACTAATTCATTCTTTTCAGTATCAAGGAGAGAAAGGATGGGAACCATCCCACTATACTGGACTCTGTGAGAAGATTTTAGCAAAAAGTCAAACTGTGGTATGTAGCTGGTAGATTATGTTGTCATTATGCAAGCCTCTGTTATTTGAATTTTGCACTGAACCTTATTGAAATCTTTTGCCTTATCGCTCACGTAGTATTGTTCCATCTACCTAATAATCTTTACGCTGAGTTCTAGTAGGTTGGATGTTTTGGTTTCCAACCGGTATTCGTAATTGTCGTTATCGTTATTCAAGCAGTAATCTTCATTTGTTGCAGCGTTTTTCCCCATATAGTACTGTGGTTGGAGCAGAGTGAGAATTATTAATTTTGCTAGGAGTAGGTGAATGAGAGAGAATTATCTCTTGCATCCTTTACTATTTAGAAGTTGCAGCAGCAAGAGATACTTTTGCTTTCCTTCCTTTCATTATGTTTATTGTTTATACTTCCATTGGCTACAGGCTGGCTTTTTCCTAGTTCAATATGCTCATCTATGGCAACAACATCTGGACAAACTTTTTAATCTTTTCTCCTCTGGAAAGCTGAAGGTAATCTTTTTCAACTCTCATACTTGCATGATCTCTTATCATTTTCCCAATAGTCTGTTTAATCCAGCACTTAAAAATATTAGCAGCTAACATGTATTACTTGCAATTCCTTTCGTCAGCAACTTTTCCAGATAAGAGATGACCTCATGCCATTGTATATCATAATCTAACAGGTTTCTATCGACCCAAAAAGATTTGTTGGTGTTGGTGCTGTAGCTGATGCTGTCGAGTATCTTCACTCGGGAAAAAGTGTTGGCAAGGTTTGTTGCATGCCTTTGTATTGCTTATATATGTATAGACATCTTGATTCTAATTGTTCTTCCACTGTAATCACAAAATTTTCAGGTGGTAGTTTGCATTGATCCAACCTTCAGCCAACAAAAGGCGAACTTATGAGCACATGTTGGGATACCTTGTCAACAGCTACACTTACTTTGAACAGATAATAATAAAAACCACAGAAGATTGTTTGTACCACACTGAAACGAAACTTGCAGAACAACTCTGTATCCCTTCTGAATTACACTTGCAGAACAACTCAACTATTTGTTCCTGTAATTGCATTTCTAATTTGGTTTAAGCTAAATTTTCAATTTCTATGATCCAAACGTGTTTTTGTGAATTCAGATATAGTTTTACTAAGGCAGGCTAGATTCTGGTTGGTAGTGTTAAACCTCCATATTAGACTAAAAGTTAAACCAAGTGACATAGTCTAAATGATTATTCTCACTTGACATTAATAATGAATTATATTAAAATAATTAATATAAACTTAGTAAAGGTCCATTTTTAATAGTTCTAGTACTATAATTTTGTTGAGGGGGAACCTTGGAGCAATTTTACCGGTTGCTCTTTTGTGATCATAAAGTTAAAGGTTCAAGTTACGGAAACAACCTCTTTATAAAAATACAAAGAGAATGTTGCATACATTAAGACGTTCTCTAGACTTTCCGAAACGAGGAGTCTTGTATACTGGATACGTTAACTTTTTTAGTACTATAATTTTATTGATAATTTTGAACAATAAAAGTGTTTTTAGTTTTTAAAATTAAGTGAAAGTACAAAAGAGATTTGTATATTTTACCTCAATTTTAAATCTATCTATTCTATCAATTTTAAATTAAGAGAGACGTGTATACTAAACTAAGGGGCTGTAAATTAATTTATTAGAATAATAATTTGATTAAAAAAATCAAATGTCATGACAAGTCCGCACTTTTAACGATTTTTAAAAATAACATTAATACCAAGATAAATGTTTATACATTCTCATAAATAATAATATCTAGTGTTAAAAGTATAAATTAAAATATTAATAATCTAGTAAAGGTTGAGATAATTACTTATCCTAAGTAATTGAGAAAATTACTTATCCTTAATTTTCTTATGGAATAAGGATTATTGTGCTTAAAATTTGCATAAAGTATAACAATTAATGCACGACGCAAATGTTAGTATAAATGAAATATAATATGTGATAATTATCGTCATCATCAACACCCAGTTGAAAACCCGTTGAGGCACGAAGTCTGAGGATAGTATGTGATAATATAAATAATAATTAAAGGTGCTCAAAAATATTATAACACCTCATTTCAGCATTCAAAATCATATTTAATAGTTTACAATTACATGATGTTAATAAATTGAATAATGTCAATTATGTGTGAAGGTTTAAAAGCATTGATTATATAGTTTTTCATTGTTATCTTACTCCCATAATTGAATTGCATGATTTAAATATATTCTTATTTTTGTTAAAAAAAAGAAAATCAAACTTACAAATGTAATCTGTGTTAGATGAATGATCCAATGCTTTTTTTATTTTATTAATATCTTGAAATTTTAAAAAAGAGAGAGAGAACTTTCAATTAAGATTACTTTACATAAGAAAAATAGTATGCAAGAAAACAAGAGGCAGAAAAAAAGGGAATCCACCAAAATCAAGATAAATTTTATAAATTGAAAATGTATGTATGTATGTATTGGTTTATATCTTATAGCTTATTAGTTGGTTGTAATTTTTATAACATAATTATTTAAAGATATTCTTTATTTTTTACATTTATGATTAATTAATTGTGGTATAAATTACATGAGATAAATGTATAATAGAAATGAAATTATGATGAGTTCATAATCATGAGATTCATATTACTTTTATGTATTGTTCATAAATTGTTTTAATTATTTTTTAATTAAGACTGGATATCAATAAAACAAAAAGACTAGTACAAGTTTTATTTCTCTCTTTATTATAGAATAAAGTATGACGATACTTAAACAAATAAAATAAAAGAATTTTATTTAGAGAGTTACTTGTATGTTTATAGAAATTCTCATTATGATGATTGTATACTTGATAATTTGACTCAAAATTTCTAAAGTATTCCATATAGGAATCACTATATTTTAATGTTACTTATGGCTTATTCTTGTCGAGGATAACTTAATCAGTAGTCATTAGATATAATACGAACTATATAGAGATTGTTGAATAATCAATAGAGAATTCATCACCTTAAAATGATTAAGAATAATATTTTGTAGTTCTCAATTAGTATTAATTCAGAGAATCTTTGGCCAAGCTATAATGATACTTTGAAATTACTAATAGTAAAGAACTAATATGATTGCACTTAAATAAAATATATATTAATTTCATACTTTGTTTTTAGTCAAAACATAGTGTGATGAAATGATTGAATTATACAGAAAAATCGTGAATGGATAGATTAGTTAAAACTACTTTAACATTCCTATCATTGGAGTGGTCATCACACATTATTAAATACTAATATTAATTAATGAATATAAATTATTTAATTAGAGAATTAAAGATAAATTAAGAAGATTAATTATATGGTCATAAATACAATTTAAGTTATAATTTTTATCCATTATCAACAAATTTAGGAACCTAATTAACTATACACAAAGAAAGGCTGACAAAGAAAAGATAAGTTAATTAAGTTGAATTTGATGGTAAAATTTAAGAAACTTTAAGATTTAATATGAGATATTTAATAAAAAAAGATTAATATGAGATATTGGATATTATTTAAGTCAAATTGTTATTTAATTAGAATTAATTCTAATTTTAATGAAATTGTAAGACTTAAGAAATTTTAGGCTTTAATATGAGATATTTAATAAATAAGGATGAATATGAGATATTGAATCTTATTTACATCTAATTGTTATTTAATTATAATTTTAATAAAATTTGATTAAAATAGAATCATATTTCAACTAGATTACTAAAAGGTCTAATTTCTATTATAAATAGGCGTAAGCTCTAAAGAACTCGATACTTCTTACTTAACTCTCTCCACACTACTTGTAGAGTTTTCTCTACTTATTCGTATGAATACTCATCATCAACACCCAATTGTAATTTCGCTAAGTTGTGGGGTCTAAGGAAGTCCGATAGTATGCAGCAATATCCCTACGTAGTAGACAGGTTGCTTCTAATACTTATTCGTATGAATACTATTAAAGGTTAAATACATGTGTGGTTATGGTGGTTGTAACGAACTAATTTCAAGAATAATTTGAGAGAAACTTTAAGTGATCAAATTATACAATAAAGTACGAATTTATGATTAATACTTTATTATTCTATTTTAATAAATAATAAAGTATTAATTATGTTAGGAAATTTGAAGTAATCTTAACTATAAATGAATAAACGTACATCAATAGATGCGTAGGCACGTGAGTGGGAGAGCAGAAACTTTGGTCAGCATGTGTGATGCACACATAGAGGTTCCGAGTGTAAGGCTTCATGGAGGTTCGTCGGCAAGTAGTGCCCCTACTAGTGCTGGTAATGAGAGCAGGTGGTCACTCGAAATTGGTATTAACCCAAAAATGCAACATTCTGCTCTCCAGCAGAAGATGACAAAGAAAACAAGTGCTGTATTAATTGGACAGAACCTTGCACTGATACCATGTCAAGAAGGAAGGTGTATCATTGTATTCATTATACTATTCTATTTATATATATGAATAGCGCTTAAAATGGCATTATAATTATTTTAAATTATTTATTTGAATCAAGTTTAATTAATTCAGTTCAAATTGAAGAATTGTGTTAAATTATTGTGTGAATAACATTTATTTATTTCATATTTATTGTTCATGTCATGTGCATTTTATCATTATTTTTAATAGAAGTTTAAGAGATGGGTTTTCTAAAATTTAAAGCTCACAAAATAATTTTTGATAATTTTGAAGATTAAAATATTTAAAATAGTTAAATTACATAAAAATCTAATATCTTTTACTCTTAAAATTGTTGCCGTAATTAGAGATTAAAATTAAACTTTTATACTAAATGAATAAATAGATGTTATTATTTAAAAGTAATTTCTACATGTACTAATTATCTATATATTCTTTATTTTTTATGTGGGTCCTTTGTGTTGCGAAAAATTGACAAATTAGAGCAGGTTCGTAGTTAAATAGGATTGAATGAATAGTATTGAAGAAATCAATATATAAATTTTATGTGAAAAACTTCCAAACAAATTAAGATAAAAATTACGGGTAAGAAGAAGAAAATTCACTATGAAAAATTTAGGAGTTACAACCTCTCTCTAATCTTACAAGGAAAAACACGAACACTCTCAAGAAATTTGAGAAACACTCCAAATTTTTTAGGGATTGAAAATGAAGAAGAGAACAATTTTTGGAATAATTTTACCTTTTACAGTTGTGGACAAATTGTCCACAGTTGCCTCCCAGAGGTTTTATAGCTATGGATAGATTGTCCACAACTGTCATCTTTCTTGCAAATGGACAGTCGGCAACAACAATCTCCCACTTGAATATCTGATTGAAAGTCAGTCAGATCTTCACATCATTCTTTCTTCCTTGTCATTTCTATGTTGCTCATGTCTCCATCAGGACGCAAGAGGATCGACACTAAATAAATTTGTCAATGTTGACTGCTTTCGTCATAAAATCTGTAAGGTTGTCTTACGTATGAACGTTCCGCATATCCACATTTCCTTCTTCCACTTTCTCACGAACAAAGTGATATTGAACTCATAAGTGTTTTGTTTTTTAATGAAAATCTAGATTTCTTGTAAGGTGTAAGGTACTCTGGCTGTCATAAAATAGAGTAATCTTCTCTGGCTTGTGTCTAGGCTCCCCTAATAGCATTTTCAACCAAACTGATTCTTTATTGACTTGTGTAGCTGCTATATATTCTCCTTCTGTTGTTGATCTAGCCACAATTGACTATAGTTTTAAGACCCAACTTATAACCCCGCTTGCTAATGTAAACACATAACCTATGGTGGATTTGCTGCCATCAAGATCACCTACATAATCATAATCAATATATCCACTGATAATAAAGTATGGTCTCTCATAACATAATGCAACATCTGAGGTCTCTTTAATGTATCTAAGGAACCTCTTTAAAGCATTTCAATGTTCTTTTGCAGGATTCACCATGTACTGACTAACTACTCCCACTACATGTGCAATGTCTGGTCTTTTACAAGTTGTAACAAACATTAAGCTTCTTACTGCTGATGCATATGATATTCGAGACATCTCCGTCCTCTCATCTTCACTGCTAGGACTCATGTTGGAGGATAACTTGAAGTTAACATGAAGTGAGGTAGAAATTGACTTACAATCTTACATATTAAAGTGTTACAAGATCTTCTTTAGATAATTATTCTAAGAACGCCAAATCTTCCTGTTTCTTCTGTATCGGTGAATTTTCATCCTCAGAATCTTGTTTGTTGGTCCCAAGTCCATCATTTCAAATTCCCTAGCCAACTAGGCCTTCAATTCTATAATACGATCTTTGTTGGGGCCTGCTACCAACATGTCATCTACATACAACAACAAGAAAGTGAAATCAACTAAACCTCTTGAAATATGCACAAGAATCTGCATTTAGTCTACTATATCCAAGGCTCATAATGAAGGAATAAAATCTCTTATTCTAAAACCTTGGTGCTTGTTTTAGACCGTGCAGAGATTTGTTCAACCTACAAACCAAGTTCTCCTTTTCTGCTTCTTCAAAACCTCTTAGTTGTGGCATATAAATCTCTTCTTTAAGATCTACATGAAGAAAAGACATTTTTGCATCTAACTGTTCCAGATGTAAGTTAAACCTAACACATATTGCCAGGAAATCTTTGTCAGAATTATGATAATGAAATTAGCATTTGAGGTTTGGAATTTTTTGAAAAAAGAATTTGAAGGAGATGAAAGAATCAAGGAAATGCAGGTTCTCAATTTGCTCAAAGAATTTGAACTTTAACAGATGAAGGATTCAGATATTGTCAAAGAGTATTATGATATATTACTCAGTATTACCAACAAAGCAAGATTACTTGGCTCTGAATTTCTTGATTCTAAATTAGTTCATAAAATCCTTGTAACAATCCTTGAAAGGTTTGAAACAACTATTTCCACGTTGGAAAATACTAAGGACCTGTCAAATATTAGTTTGACAGATTTTTTGAATGCCTATAGGCTCAAGAACAATAAAGGGTTGTGAGCTCTGAAGATTTTATTGAAGGAGCATTATTAGTCAAAGTGCAAACAAACCAAGGAGGAAATGGGAAAAATAAGAAGAAGAATAATAAAGAAGCCTTAGGGTCAGATTCCACCAACACATGAAAATGAAGCAAAAATGAGTGTAACATTGTAGAATTAAGGGGCATCCACCCTTCAAATGCTGGAGAAGACTTGATGTTTAGTGTGAGAAATATCATAAATTGGGTAGCACCATAAAATTTGCAAGCAAATTAATGAGACTTAAATCAATTTGAAGCAGAAAAATGTTGCAAAAATTGAAGACTAGTAAGAGGACAAGCAACTATTTGTAGCAACTTGTTTTGCAACTAGCAGCTTTAGTGACAAATGGCTTATAGACAGTGGCCGAATAAGCCAAATTACTTTTGATCGTGAGCTCTTTAAAGAGTTGGATTCATCAGTTATCTCCAAAGTCAAGATTACTAATGGAGAATACATTGTTGTCAAAGGGAAGGGAACTGTATCAATTGAAAGTCACTAAGGTGTAAAATTGATTAAAGATGTATTATTTGTGCCTAACATTAATCAAAATTTTGTTAAGTGTGGGACAACTACTTGAAGGAGGCTTCAAAGTCATCTTTGAAGGCAATCAATGCTTGATCAAAGATGTAGCAGATAAATAAATGTTTAAAGTTTTCATTAAGGGCAAGAGCTTTTCTTTTGATCTATTACAAGAGGAGTAGGCTGCTTATTCCACAGTTGCTAGTATCATCGAAACCTGGCACAAAATATTAAGCCATTTCCACCATGTTGCAATAGTGAACTTGCAGAGAAAAGAGCTTGCTCAAGGGTTGCCTCAATTGGAATCAGAATTACAAGGTTGCAAGGCTTGTCAATGTGGCAAGCAAGCAAGACTTCCATATAAATCATCCTGGAGAGCAACAAAAAAGCTACAACTCATCCACACTGATCTTGCAAGACCTCAGAGAACTCTTTCACCTATAGGGATTAAATATTACATAATCTTTATTGATGCACTCGTATGTGTTGGATTTATTTTCTCATATTTAAATCTGAATTTGTTGGCATTTTCTGGAGATTAAAACAATGGATTGAGAATCAAACTGGCTATACCATTCAAATATGAAGACTTGATAATGGCAAGGAGTATACTTCAGATCAATTAAATCAATTTTGTGAGGAAGTTGGCATTGAACATCAACTAACAACTCCATACACTCCACAACAAGAAGGAGTGAGTGAAAGGAAGAACGTATCCATCTTTAAGATGGCAAGATGCATGATGCATGAGAAAGGTCTGCTTAAGAAGTATTGGGCAAAAGCTACAAACATAATATTGTTTTTGTTAAATAGGCTTCCTATAAAGACTGTGAATTGGAAGACTCTTTTTGAGGCATGGTATAGGTTCAAACAAAATTTTAAAAATTTTAAAATATTTGGTTGTTTGTGTTTTACTCACGTGCCATAGGTCAAAAGGAAAAAACTTGATAAAATGGTTGAACCTGACATTTTTATAGACTACAACAATTCCTCCAAAGCCTATAGAATTTTTCAGCCTCAATTTGGAAAAATTCTAATTAGCAAAGATGTTGTGTTCATTGAGGATGAAAGTGGGAATGGAATTTAAAAAATGAAGGAGAAAAAGCTCCAATCAATTTAAATCCCAATGAAGGTGATATTGATGACCTACTTGCTAGAGAAACCAAATCATTTAAAGACATCTATACAAGATACAATATAGTAGTAATGGAACTAGTTGGAGTTGAAGAAGCAATGCAAGACAAAAGATGACTTTCAACCATGAAAGAGGAGTTGACCATGATTGAGAAAAATCAAACATGGCAATTTGTTCAAAGTCCTCCAAATAGAAAAGTCATTGGAGTTAAATGGGTTTTCAGAACAAAACTAAATGTTGATGGGCCAATAAACAAGTACAAAGTCAGGCTCATTGTGAAGGGATATGCACAGGTCTTTGGTTTAGATTTTTCAGAGACTTTTGCTCTAGTGGCCAGGCTTGATACTATCAAAATGCTTCTTGCAATGGCAACCCAAAAGGCTTGGAAAGTATTCAAATTAGATGTAAAATCTGCCTTTTCAAATGGCTTCTTGAAAGAAAAGATATTTGTAGAGAAACCTGATGGTTTTGTTATGCAGGGCAAAAAAGACAAAGTTTATCTGCTAAAGAAAGCTTTATATGGTCTTAAGTGGGCTCCAAGAGCCTGGTATAGCTAGATTGATGATCATTTGACAAGCTTAGTCTTCAATAAAAGCTTCAGCGAGGCAACATTGTATGTAAAAAGTGAAGACACTAATATTATCATTGTTTCTGTTTATGTTAATTTCTGTTTTAGCCTTAGTTCGAGTATGGTTAATTGGTGCTCAAAGTACTGTATAAGCTAAAGTCATCGCTACAACGGCTGCAGCAAATCAAGCCATCTAGTTGAGGAAAATACATCAAGATCTGAGTTTGAAGCAGCAAGAATCAACACAAATCTTTGTTAATAATTAGGCTGCCATTTCAATCACCTCAAATCGAATGTTTCAAGGCAAGACAAACAACATTTTAAGATCAAAATTTTCTTTTTTAGAGAGATTCAGAAAGAAAGAGAAGTTTCATTGATTTGTTGTTGATCGACAGATCAAATTGTTGATGTATTCACCAAAGCCTTGTCCATAATCAAGTTTGAAGAATTGAAGATAAAAAAGAGAATGTTTAGCTTCAAGGGCAAGGAGGAGTGTGATAATTGTGCCTTAGAAGCTGTTGAACAAGTCAAACGTTAAGCATTGTGCTTTACAAATGTGTCCAGTTTGAAGACCAAGTCTTAGAATGGTTGTTGCTACTTTTTTGTTAACTATTGTTGTCTTTTAGGAACCATACTCTATTATGGGTCCTGATATTTTTTTTTGTTTTTACTTATCTTTTCCTTGTTTCTCTCAAATTTCAATTAAAGACTTTTTTTATTTAAGTAAGCTCGACAAATGAAATAAAAGACACGTTCTTTGTCCATTCTCTATTCTTTTTTTATTTCATTCAACTTGTCCATCACTGTTCTTTTTTCATTTCCTTCAATAACCAAGTCTTCTTAGTTCCACTGTTTGTTCATCTAATCTAAAAAATGTAGAATACTTGATTATTTATTTTATTGATCAACATGTACATTTATACGCAATTCAAGTATTGATTTTGACCATTGATCTTTTATTGTTTTGATCTAATGGTTTTTATTTATATCAGAATTCTGACAATAGTAATGACAGCTATTTGTACAACTGGGAAAATTGTTACGAATGAATTAATCTGATGAAATGTAGGTGCAATGGAACTCTTCTAGAATGTTGAAGAAGAATGAAAGCTAGATTCAGGCTAGGCTTGCAGAAATGCGTCTTGGGCTTTTACGAGCTAAAGAGGATCCAACCCACTTAAAGATTAAGTTGGCCCAACCTTTGGAGGCCTATCTTCAACATCGAAGTCATCTTCTCCAACATTCCCTGTTAAGCGAGATTGAGGAAGAACCGAGACAAGAAGCTTGGAGATCAACGTCGAAGTTCTAGCTGCCGTGAGCGATTTTGTGAGTAAGTCTGCTAATTGATCTTTAGTATTTACATATCTCACATCTAATTGTCCACTGGTTATTTTATCTTGTATGAAATGTACATCCACTTTGATGTGCCTCGTACGAGCATGAAAAACTAGATTTTGGGCAAGTAATCAAGCTCCATTATTGTCATACCAAAAAATTGGTGTGTGTTGTAGAGTAAACCCTAATTCTTTTAGTAGTGAATGTAGCCATAGAACCTCTACAAAAATCTGAGCTAGGGTTTGTATTTTGCTTCAGTACTGGAGCGAGATACCGTAGTTTGCTTCTTTTAATGTCAAAATACCAAATTGCCCCCTAAGAGGACACAATCACCTATTGTGGACTTCCTATCATTTAGATTCCCTACCCAATCAGAGTCACTATAAGCTTATAGTGATAGAGGTTGTGGTGATGAACGAAAATGAAGGGCAAGTGTAGTAGTCCCTTTTAGGTATCGAAGTACTCTCTTATAAGCAATCCAATGTGTGCCTAGAGGTCTCGATAAGTATTGACTTAACCTATTTACGGTGAAGCTGATATCAAGGCGTGTGTGACACAGGTATTAGAGTGCACCGATGATGCTGTGATACAAGGCGGGATCAGCAAATGGATGGGCATCATGAGCAGATAGCGTGGTGCCAAGTGCAAGAGGAGTTGGACATGGTGAGCATTATGTCATTTTGGCACAAGCAAGAAGATCCAAGATATATAGCCTCTATGAAAGGTATAATCCTGTCTTGTCCTTATAAGCTTCACAACCAAGAAAATGGTTAATACTGCCCAATGTTTTTAAAACAAATATGCTATTTAGTTGTTGTATGATCAACTTGATTTCTGCATTTGAGTTCCCTGTTACTAATATGTCATCAACATATATTAGTAATAGAAATAGTGAACTATTGTGCTGCTTGTAGAATAGGGATGTGTCAGACATTGAATTTTTGAAACCCCATTGTAGTAGTGTAGACCTAAGAGTGTTGTACCATGCCCTCGGAGCTCGCTTTAGGCCATAGAGAGCTTTGTCTAGTTTACAGACATGTGTAGGCCGTTTAGAATCTGTGAAACCAGCTGGTTAAGTAATGTAGATGTCTTCAATTAGTAATCCATTTAGGAATGCATTATTGACATCTATCTGCTGGATGTCCCAATGTTAAGAAATTGCGAGAGAGAGAATGACCTTGATGGTTGAGGATTTCACTATAGGACTGTAAGTTTCTGTGAAATCAAGACCTGGGGTCTGATTGAACCCTTTTGCTACAAAGCGAGCCTTATATTTGTCAATGGCTCCAGTGGACTTGTACTTTATTCTGAACACCCACTTAGTACCTAACAGCTTCATAGATGAATTATATGGGACTAAATGTCAGGCGTTGATCAGTTTTAGGGCTTGAATCTTTTCTGTCATGACCTGTCGCCATAAAGGGTCTTTGAGAGCTTCTATAGGAGTTTGTGGTTCTGATTTAGTGGGTGAGAAAAGTGTAGAAGTATAAGCTTTTGGCTTATAGGTTCCACTTTTGGAACGGGTTTGCATAGGGTGAGAATTAGGGACAGTGTGTATAATGGTTATGGGAATAATAGTGGGAACAGGCTGGTCTGTAGAGTGTATAGGAGATATGTGGGGATGATAAGGGATTGAATAGAATATTATTAGAGGAGTTTACATGTGTTATAGTGATTGAAGGAGTTTCTTGCAGGGAAGAGTCCACTGGATGAGACTGAGAAGGAATAGCCTGTATAGCATCTATGAGGACAGAAAGTGGTAGGCTACGAGATGCTATAAAGCAAGATGATGGTTACAAGTCTGGATAAGTAAAGTCCTTTTCATTGAATGTTACACGTCTACAGATGTAAACATACCCTTTAGGATGGAGACACTTGTAGCCTTTATGAAAGGGGCTGTACTCAAGAAAGACACACTTACTTGTGTGGAAACCCAATTCGTGTTTATTGTAAAAACGTAGGAAGGGAAAACAAGCACACCCAAATACCATAAGATGATCATAGGAAGGCATTTTATGAAATAGTTTTTGAAATGGTGACTGATGATGAAGGGTTGGGGTGGGTAGGTTATTGATTAGGTAAGTTGTTTGAAAAGCTTCAAGCCAATATTTTAGGGGTATTTTGGCATGGGAGAGTAGTGTGAGTTCAGTTTCAGTTATATGTCTGTGTTTTCTTTCCATAATACCATTCTATTGATGGGTATAAGGATAACTATATCTGGTTTAGATTCCGTGGGTTGCAAGAAAGGGTAGTAAGGTAGTAAATTCACCACCCAAGTCACCGTGTAAGGCCTTCATTTTCTAATTTTGAAGGATAAGGACTAGGACTCCACTCATCTGTGTGAATTACTTCTAGTGGTGTAGTAGCAGATATGGGATGTGTTTGGAATGGTAACTTATGTTGTTTACCATACTGACATGAGTCACAAAATTGTAGAGATTTTGGGAAAAAAATTTATTCGTTGTTTGCAAAACATGTTGTAGTATAGTAGCATTAGGATGCCCTAATCGAGCATGCCGCATATTTACATTTAACTCAGAGAGTAAAGCAGTACATGTTTTAGGGAAATTAAACTGAGATATGGCATTGATAGAGGTAGATGATGAGGAGGCTTTAAGGGTGTACAAGTCATTCTTGAGCAATCCCTTGAGTAGTATCTTCCCTGTAAGTTTGTCCTTAAAAACACAACAAGAGTTAGTAAACTCCACAATAATATTATTATCTTTAGTTAACTGAGATATGCTAAATAGGTTACTGTTGATTTGAGGTACATGTAAAATATTATGCAGTTTAAGTGGGGTAGTAGAATAAGATGGTATAGAGGAGGTACCAATATGAGAGATAGGGAGATGATGCCATTACCAACTGTTAATTGATCTATACCTGTATAGGTATTGTGGAGTATGAGGTTTGAGAGATCTGCAGTGACATGATTGGTGACACCACTGTCAATGAACCAATTTGGGTATGAGTTTGATTTAGTAATAGTAGAGTTCTATGTAGTTTGATGAGCCAAATAGGCTTATTGAGGTGATGGATGGCCCTGATTGGTTGGACTAGGAGCAAGTTTATGACCCTGCCAGTAAATATCGAACCGTTTATGACATTTCAGGGCATCATGACCCTATTTGTGACAAAGTTGGCACTAGTGGAGATTATTTCTGCCCCCTCGTCTGCGACCTCCTCGTTCTCCATATGAACCACGACCATTTGAAGGAGTCCTGTTAGGATTCTGAGAATACTAGGCTAGATTTGCGGACGCATTAGGAATAGAGACCTGAGAGTGAGCATGTTGCTGCTTTAGCCTTGTCTCATGCATCATTAGTGAGTAAAGAACATCCTATAGAGAAGAAATACCAAACTCGTTAAAAAAACCACAACAGAATCATTGTAGCATCCCGTTACCCATGTTAGGGCTAGAATTGTGAATTATGAATTATATGAATTTTGTGAGAAATTAGGATTTTTACACATCTTGCATTATTATTTGTGACATGCACATTTTGCACAAATATCTGATTGTACATGCATTCATTGGCATTTTCCGGGTACAATTAAATTGTTATTGATGATTAAATTGAGTTTTGACAATTCTAGTATTATTTAGAATATTTTGTGAAATTTTAGTGAATTTTGTGAAAATATTGATTTTTGGGCCAATTGTATTGTGACATGTGGACTGCTTAAATTGTTGACAAATGGCATTAGTGGGTACTTCACAAATGGTTTGAGCATGTTGGGACAAGTGGCTATATTTAACACATGACAAGTGGCTGTTTTAGAGTGACAATTGGCATTTAAGTGAGACATATGGCTTAATATTAGGATGGCACGTGTAAGGCATGCAAGTTATGCACGAGAATGAGATTTAAATTAGGAGAAATACCTTGCATGTGTTAACGGGGACGAAGCTGGATATAGCTGGACATCCGAAGGAGATTTTTTTGTGACTTTGGGCTGATTATTCTGTTCTTTTGCTAGATCTTGTAGCAGATTCAAGTAAGTAAGTGAACTGATGGTTAGTTTTGGTGTATAGATCTTCATGCATGAACAGTTACTTAGTGTTCGTCTCGGTAAATAGGCACTGAGCACCGATGGACAGATTGTGTGATTACTGATGTGTTAATCTTCCTTCCTTGCTGGAACTCATAGCCGAAACTAGTAAGTTGTGCTTAGATCTGTCTTGGATAGTCTCTGGTGTAATATATAGGCATGCATGAAATCCATAATTTGGTTTCAGTGTTAAATAAAGTAGATGGTTGCATGAGAATATGGACTAGCTCATATGTTGTTCTGGAACTTTAGGTTGAAGTTTTATCAGTATATAGTCAAGATCTGGGAAAGAGTCGAAGGTTTGAGTTTCGTCCGTGTACATCCGAAGTAGTTAAATATGATTTGAGTATAGAAAATGAGATTAGTCACATGTTGAGAGTTAGAGGGACGA
>JANIPN010000218.1:70212631-70225109 GCA_027478595.1 Erythroxylum anguifugum
ATCATAATAATAACTCATTAAAAATTAATAATAATAAGAATAATTTATTAAAAATTAATAATAATAATAATAATAATAAATGAAATTAATAATAATAATAATAACTTAATAATAATAATAATAATAATAAACTAAACATATTTTTGTTTTCATTTTTTTATTAAAAATCTCAACAAAACATGTGTTTGTTTTCAATTTTTATATTGCAAATTTCAATAAAACAAGTTTTCGTTTTTTTTGAGAAAAAAAAACTAAAAATAGGAACAAAAACTAAAAAAATAAAAAAATAAAAGTATAACTAAACTACCTTAATTATTCATACAATCGATTCGGTAGATCTCTTCATCTGAAGCAAAGAATCGATTCAGTAGATCTCTTCTTCTGTAGCTGTATCCCCTGCAAGTTAACACCACTAGAATTTGGAGTATACACAAGCACAAGAAAACGAAATTACAGGAAAGTGTTCAAAATTAAAGAGAAGTTGACCTTCTGAATCTCAGCAAAGGTTCCAAACAGACCTGAAACAAAAGATTGAAGGTTAATCAGACATGGCGAATCCATAAGAAAACTAAACCTGATTAAACTATTTAGGACTGCACTAATTTCACCTAGCTCGCTTACTACTTGTTTGATACTCAAGTTGGAACTTGTTTCAACATTAACAATGATTAACGTGTATCAGCCAGCTCAATATTATGTCTAGCCATCAGAGGAAATATTACAAAACCAGACCCAGAAAAACAAAAACAAAAAGAACAAAACTTCACATGTGGACGACTCGCACACAGTGACACTCAGAGACACACAAAGAGACAGAGGAAGAAAGAAACTGACTTCCTTGTAGCTAACAGGTGCCCTGTCTGCAAAACGACTGGACCTTCTCATTGAAATCAACTCCATACGCGAAATGTTGACTCTGGGCTTCACCTGATTCCATGTAAAACATTCCATCAATTTTCACGCACACCCACAAAGCAAGAACAAAAAAAATCTTCACAGAGCTCAAGCTAATCGGACTTTAACTTGCTGGAGAAATTTTGGGGCTTGCAGAACTGAGATGAATGGAAAGTTTTTTCAAGTTGACCTCTTCCATTCTCTCCTTGTTTCTTCCAATCTCTTTTTACAGATTCCCTAGAACTTTAGCTGAGATTTAGCCATCTCTTTTCTCGCGCCTTCAAAAAACATCAGTGCTTTATCTTCAAAGTTCGAATCTTTTGCTAGTGTCAGCGTGTTTACGGTTCGCCAAAAAAAAGGGTTGGTGTAGGAGGTGAAGAGGCAGGTGGGGTTAGACCGTTAGAGACGCGACTCCGTTATGGGATAAGATCTTCTGGCATAGAGGAGGACTGGATACGGGCAGAGAAGATACATCATTGTTTTGTGAGAGTTGCACAATCTTTGTTTATTTCACCAAGAATCAACTAAAGAACACTGTTGGTTATTAAACCAACTAAAACTATAAATTAATATTTTCCCACATTTACACATTTAGAACCATATTCTAAAAATTTTAATCGACCAAAGAGACTAGCCGACGTATTCTGTACACAAGACTCTCCGTTTTGCGAGGGTCAGAAAAGGATCATCAATATATGCAGCCTTTTCTTTGTAATTTTTATAAAAAAAAAGCTTTTTTTGTGATTCAAACATGTAATTTCATAGTTACAAAGGAGCAACTTTTATTAGTTATTCTAAGGTTCAAACAAAGAAACTAAAATTGCCTATTTAATTTTTGATTTAAATCACTAATTATCTTTGAGATAAATATAAATTATAATTCACAAATAAAATATTAGTGAAAAGAGAATAAACAAAAGATCGTATATAAAACATTTACTTAGCGAGTTGTTAATTATTTTTTTATATTATCCAATAATAATGTGAATAAAAAATATTTAATAATAATTGTAAGTTGATAAAAAGTTTGAAATATTTACAAAATATAAGTTTAAGTTGATATTTTTTATAAATCAAACTCAATTCTTAAATTTTTGGGACCTAATTTTTAAACTCCAATCAATGCAAAAGTGTGAACAAAAGAATTTGATATTGCTTTTGAAAATTAAATATAAATTGAAGAATAAATAATGAATAATGAATAAGAAAAGAAAAATTAAGATACAGAAAATTAAGACAATCATACTTTTAGAATAAACTTGTTTTACTTAATTAATAAAGTGATTACTGTTTTCTTCCAAACAAAATTTTGATAATATTAAATTCTGTAGATTTATTCTTGTTTAATTTAATTTTAATTATCTGTAGAACAATTCTTTGTACATGACATTATCCATGTAATTTGAAGCTGGTGAATTATGACTTCATTGTGTCAAGACCAAGGTTACATATACACCATTATACTCTTCAGAAAAGAAAGTTTTGTCCATGATGAGATTTGCTGGTCTGTGAAACTGTTGTCTGTGTGTGTAAGGGAGCGGGCAGTAGTTACAAGCTTAGAACTCTTTGAAAATGGAGGATGGCAAATATGCTTACAAAGAGAAAAGTTAGTGCACTAACTACCCCTTTTAGTTGCAAACTAACAATACATCTACAGAGCTATATGTAGAATATGATTCTGAAATAGTAACATAGAGGCTTGGCTAAATCATTAGCATAGGAACTAGTGAAGGCTGTTAGCATGAGAAATGTTGACTGTCTTTTTGATTCTGTAATCCTTAAGATGGCTTCAAACTTAGAGGTCCTAAAAGAGCCAGAACTCTTACCATGGAGTATTAACCATTTCGTGAAGCTTTAGTTCATGGCTCTCAGCATCTTCCTTTAGAATCTCTATTTCAGCATCGAGCCTTTCCCGAGTTTCCTTTAATGATAGGAGCTTCAGTTCAAGATTTTTCATCTCCTCGTGTACGCAAGCTTGTTCTAGTCTAATTTCTCTGCATTCAGTTTCTATGGCCTCTTCTGATTCCATAGCAAGGCTCATTAACCGATTCAACCGAGCACGTAGGAACCCCACATTCATGCCCAACAGTTCAAAGCCTTTCAAAGTCTTATCCCAAATAGCATAGTCAGCATGAGATGTGGAAAGCTTTGAAGTTCTAATAGCATCTGAAACGTTCACAGTTTCAACAATTATTTCAGCAACCAACTTGTGGTTCATACTATTGAGAATATTTTCGTGCAGGAATGAGGCTTGTGAACAGCATAGCTCATAGTACTTGGCCCTGTGATGATCAGAGAGCTCAGAGTCAATAGCCATACCATTAACAATAATACTGAAATTTTCAATGCCTTTTATGTCTTTAAAACTATCATCAGGTCCTGAAGATCTTATAAGTTCCAGAATTTTGCAGCCATTATCCTTGCTCTCATCCTCAGATTGATTAGCTACATGTCTCTCATTGGTTTCTGATACTACTAGGCTCATTTCACGTTTCCCTTGAAAAAGGCGTAATGGAAGAACCTCCAAAGGCTCGGCCTGCTTATGGCTTTCGATGTCCTCCTTAGCCTCGTCTTCTTTTGTTAGGAAAAGCAACAAAGAGAATTTATTGAGTGAAATTTGACGAACCATTTACAACTTCCGAAGCAGTCAAACAAAGAACATACCAGACTCCATAAGTTTTTCTTGATTGTCCAAATTTGCAATGCCGAATTCTTCTTCTCCTTTGGATGAACCATTCCCTTTCACTACATACACCTACAAGAATGGTGTTCAAAGTAGCTATTACAGTATATGGATATACCAAAAATAACAAAGACCTGCTTGATGTATGAGTTTAAGAATTATGAAGTAGAGATCATGTCTGCTTTGATTCTATGATAAGTCTCTATGGTGCGAGGCTTCACTGTGTGTGATCTCCTTCCAGTAAGCATTTTGTTTGTTCAAGATCATGCATATATGTAGGCATCTGTGTACTCAAGGAGTTGAAGGGTGATTGATAACCACACTATTGATAAAATATGGTAATCTTAAAATTTTGAATGTGTAGTTTCGGAAGTTTAGGCAAAGTAGATGGGGAAGGACTTCTATAGGAATGATGGATCACTATTCAGTTGACTTTCAGCCGAGACTTAGGAAGTCAGAAATCAAAGTAATATCATGCTTCAACTTGCTTTCAGGTTATAGATCCACAACAATTTGTTGAATTGTGCCTTTCCAGTAATTGCTTCCAGAAATTACAGGCATGAAGTCACCATGGGGAAGAGCTTTACTAACCTCTTCTTTCCACAATTTAATGTTGAGAATGTTTAGAAATGTGAAAGAAGTTTATTAATAAACAGTGACAGCGAACACTTTTAAGAATGACAAGAGTGATAATGTCTTGCAGATATTCCAATTAATAGATCGTATGCAATGATGAAAATGTACACATAAACTTAAACGGGAAATATACCTTAAACCTTAAAGGTTGGAGCAAGTGGAAAATAAGCACATCCCCCTCTACCAGTTTGTTCGCGCCACAGAATGCTTTCCATCCACCACTGAGTGCTGTCCTTTCTGCTATATAGTTTGTTATAAATTCTTCCCCATTTTCATTTTCCAAGAACACAGTCGTATCATTCCTTGGCAAATGCATCTTGCAGAACCGCATTGGAAGATGCTGTTTAGGAAATAACACAGAACTAAATGAGAAACATCTATGTATCCATACCACGATATCATATGTTTATCAAATTATAGTAACTTTCAGAATACCATCCAAAATCCGACAGTCACATTGGACCTGACCAAAGCTTTTGCAAAGCTAGGAAATTCTGCCTCTAAAGTTGACTGAATTGCTTCTGCCTGCTCCATTGCAGGGGACTTGTTCTCAGCAATATCATAGGCTTCCCTGACGGCGGTTCTCTTTCTTTTATAGCTTATAAAAGTATATGGACTAGGGAAATCAGCATAAGAACATAAACCATTCTGAGATCTTAATTTTTGAGATCACGCAGACAAAAACAAGAAAAGAAAAACTTAAAATAGGATCCTTCACCTTTTTGACTCCTCTGATTTCTCATATAAAACCTGCATACATTGAAAGACCTGTAGTTAATTTCCCGTATGAGAAGATCACTTAGGACCGAAGTGCTTGAATTTGTGCTTCAAGTCAGAAATATTTTCAGTTTACTAAGATACCACTCTCTGATGGTTGCTGAACCACCCACGTATGGGAGACAAACAACATCATTCAATGACCAAACTAAGCATATACTTAAATTCCTCAATCAAGTTTATCATCACAACTTAACTTCCAAAACTCCTAGCCTCAAGATGCTTATTTCAGAACATTCATATCTCCTATGCTGATCTCAGTAAACTTCAACAAACTTTCAAGCTTAGTAGGCTGAAGTCTTTAGTTAAGCTGGAAAAGTATTATCTGGAGCAGCGTGCATCACTCCAAAAGCTCAAACAGAACTTAATGAGAAATTGTATCAAATAAAGAATCAAACTAGAGTAACTGGAGTATGGTTTCTATCGCCATATTACCAATAACATTTTCAATACATGGAAAACTGCAAACTCCATAGTTCAAATTAGAACTTGGGCGGATAGAGCCATCTCAGAAAGCATTACCTAGAGTAGGCCTCTAGATAGAAATGTATGATGCTGCAGGTGTGAGTTAAACGTTCTTAGTCCTTAGTTTAGTACCAACGAGAGAGGAAAAGATGAATTTGGATTGTAGGTTTTTCCAGTTCTGTAAATGTACCCGTAACATAATATCTACCGAGTAAATCGAATAACAGTAGTTCGATGATATGCAAGACCTGACACTTTTACTATTTTCCGCTAAATTTTATGACAGGGTTCACCGAAGCTCACCTTTCGCAAAGCAAAATAACTTAAACCAGGCAGGATAACACAGGTACAGGAAAGGAATTAAAGAACTCTTTAAAGCAATGCTTCTCTGAGGTAATAGGAATACAAAGTTAGCTAAGAAACAAACCTCAATACAGGGGCTTTACTGAGCTATATCCTCAAATTAGCGAAAATGACAGCAATTTCAAGAACACGAGACGCAACAAAGCCAACCAGGAAAAGGGTTCTTACGATTTGAGTCCTTCGGTCAGGCTCCGGAGGCTCTTCATGGATCTGGGTCATCGTTGTCCTGGGTCCATGTGACTTCCTTTGCTTTTTCTGGCAATGAACAAGCCAGATTTGCAGAGATCAGCATGTAGAATCAGGCATGCAACATGAAGGAAAAAAGGAGGCATAAAGTTAAGGGACAGACTCTGGGATAGGAATGAGTGATTGTTTGCCTGGATTGAGAAAGCTGAGAGGGTGGTGTGAGCTGTTCTTGTTCTTCTTCTTTGCGATCCATGTGAAGCCTAATCTTTTTGTTCCTCGAACTTCAGCTATAGTTTCTATCACAACTTCTACCTTCAGATTCCTATCCTCGATAAAATGTTTGCTGACATAAAACTAATGGAAAGCAAGAAACGGCCTGTTGCTTTTTAAGGGCAGGGCAGTGTCTTTGTGGTAAGACAAAGATTTCAGGTCAGGAACATTTGGTGTAGTGTGTGTAAAGGCATAGCGTCTTCAACTGTTCTGTTACAATTTATTACTGTTCTCTACCCACTTTCTTTCTTTCTTTCCTGCGGAAAAAAAAAAAGGAATTCTTCCAAAAAAGTGTATCTATCAAGTTCTTGCTTGGAACAGCAGATTACTAATTATGCAGGATCAACCCTTTTGTCCCCTGTTAACTAGCCTCATAAGTAATAACCCACGTATTTCAATGTCACATCCTTTAGTGTTTTGTACCTGAAGAAGGTGTACCATTAAACACCACCAAGATCAACGTCCCATCCGTGAACATGATAAGAAACAGGAGTTTCTAATCTGAGTCCTGTATGGTTAAAGAAATGTTTTCTATGTAGTCTTATCGGAATCGAAATGTAAACTTCGGACACGCTCAAAGTTCACTTTTTTCACGACACCCATGTCTGAAAAGGGTTTAAGCTATCCTAAAACGAAGAACAAAGATGTGGGGTTTCGCGGGCTTGATCCAAAAGTATAGTATTGCAATTATCCCTTCATATCCTGCGAAGTTTTAGGTCAGAAATTGGAATCCTTAAAGAGGAATAACACACTATTGTTGTGTATTCACCTTTGTTCATCTTCATGAAAAGGACACATTAAGCTTTAAAAACGACAATATACCAAGATGGAAATAGAACACTTATTGGAAGGCTGAATGTAGCTTTAAGGGACTAGGATTGGAGGATTATACTTGATTGACTTTAAGACATGAAGACTTTATAGATCAAAAGATTTAATTTTCTTTTGGTCTTCCCATTCATTTGACTCAACATCTTTTGGTCTCACAATTCATATGACTTGATACATAAAAGCTATGACGTACATAAAATTACATGGATAACATTTATTGTAATTGCAAGAAAAGCCACAAGTAATCAGAATTTACAAAAATTTAGTAATTTAGCAAAGTTGGTATTCTTTAAAATTGAAGCATTGTCCCTTCTAACTATAGAATAGAGAGAATTGAAGTGATCAATCATCATTTCACCACCAAACCATGACTCTAAAACCTTATAAAGCTCTAGCAGGACCATGACTTTGAGCACTTGGATTCAGGCATAGGACGTAAGAGTTCTTCAGCATTCCCCATGCTTAATCACAGCACTGTTATTGTCGCTTCTTCTACAGCATGAGAGGGTGTTATTGTCGCTTCTTCTGCATTATACGAGGGTGTTATTACTGACTTCCTATCGGATGTTTCTTCTACATCATGAGAGGGTGTTGTTGTTGCTTCTTCTGCATTATACGAGGGTGTTATTACTGTTTCTATGCAAGCGTAAATAGCTGACACTGGACTCCATTAGTGCCAGAAACTTCCAGGACTACATTAAGTTCTAAGTTCTCATCTTCTCCTCTGCCATCGATTCTGTCAACTCAGAACCTCTGCAAACTGTAAGATTAGGCTTAAGTTGACTTTATACAAGTGAACAGAATTAAAATTCTTATTTTCTCATACAATTCGAAAAGATTCAAATATATTGTTTTTGTAAAGAATTTCAATTTTTATTTAATGAATATAAACTTATTATAATTTCAATCCAAGAAAAATGGATTGTATGAGACCTTCCCAAGTTATTGTCAGAGGAGTTTTCAATTGTCTGGCAATCATATATCCGTAGGGCATGTATTTACAAAAAGAAAATGGCAACTCCAGAGTTTTTAACATATACCGCTATGTACACTAAATATTAAGCGTCGTTTTCTGCTCAAAACGAGAGGACGAAGAACATTGATACACTTATAACCTCGTACCTTGTCATCTTTTATAACATAGCACATCCCGCATATGATCAGTAGTGAATTTCCCATCGTCGCGTCTCATACATAAAAAGATCCGTCTCCTCTACACATACTAAGATATATACATTTAGAGCAGTCAGCTCCTTCCCCTTAATATGCATCTCTGTCTGACCAACCAGTTCATTACAGTTAGAAGTAGCTTCAACAAACATCAGTTTTCAGTATAAACAACTTGTTCTGCCTGTACACCTCATCTTCCTGCCAATGGATTAGCCCAAGAGATATAGGGCAAGAGAATACGAACATTGTTACCTTATGAAATTCCCAAAAGACGTCTCTTTGTTTCTTAGTCTCGAACTTTGTTTCTATGTAGAGCACCCTTGGGCATCAAATCTGCTTGAATTTTTATAAAGACTTGAGATGGATGCAAATGAAGCCAGTAGCGGATGCGTGCAGAAAGTATAGTAAATATAATATCATAATCTTGAACGACGAATGCATTTGATGCCCTGAAATGGTAAGCGCCTACGGGCAGAAGCAACTCGTTGTCCATTCAAAGAACCACCAAATATGATATCCCAACCTTCAACATTCTTGGGGACACAAACATCAAAAAGCATCTGGCCAAGAACACTACTATGTGCGCTGATGCTTGGAGGTTTTGGTACATATACAGATCTTTCTTTCCTTTCATCTTGTGAAGGCTCTGACTCTCTAGCACGATAGACTGCTGAACTTGGCACAAAAAAATGGTCACCTGGGCCAATTGCAACTCTTCTTAAGCTTTGGTTTGAGGTAACTGCTGCTTGCTGTAGGTCACAAACTAGTTCGGATATATTATGATGTCTGTCTCCAAGATGTTGGAGTCTGTGAGAATAAACTGAAGCTGCCTTTTCAAGCAAATTGTTCACAGCAGCCCTATACTGGATTGGACAGTGTTTGTAATGACCTAAATGCCATGGAGTAGACTAACCTAAGTTTTAACATTCAAAGACCATAAGCAAATTAAACACTGATGAGATGTTGTTCCGTGCCCACATATACAATGTGAAAGACCATTTCACACTATACATGGTGCTGGGATAGAAGAAATAATGAGCAAAGACAAACCTATGTGAGAAGAGCCCTTCCACTTGACAAGCTGAACGTCTGCACCAAGGGCTAGTAGACCTTGAACAAATTCACAAATGATTTCATAAGGTGCATGGTTGTCGTCCTCTGAGCACAGAACTAGATATGGAGCACTCAATTCCTGAAGATTAGAGAAGAATGTGATCAGATTAAACCTAATGAAATGACAACTTTCAGAAATCTTCAGGAAATATGCAAACATACAACTGAGGAATATAGTGTCTGCCAATACTCAGCTCGTTGGTACTCAAACCTTCTCAGGTACAGACTATCTAGACCAGTAGCGATAACTTTTGCAACCCAAGACACAAAATTAGAGGGACCGTGCATTTTCTGAATTGCAGGGTGCAGAAAAATTCGGGCACCAAAATCATTCATAAAATCCACTGGGCAAGAATCATATACATGCCCAGATAAACAGTTCCGCACTAGTTGACATTCATCCTTCACAAATTAAAATAAGTTAAAAGAAAGATTTAGGAATGAAGACTTGCAAGTGAGTAAGAACAGAAAAAGATAAAAAGACATATACCATGTGGGGATGAGTTTTACATGTTCCTTGTAGTATCTGCATCACGTACATTAAATTAGAATGAGTTCAACCTCAAATCCAAATCACAGATAACAGCACTCTGAACAAACACTGATTACGTTAATCCAAAAATATTACCTCAAGCACCTTATACATGCAAGCTTTAGAGCCCCCAGAAAAAGCTACAAACACAACTGGACACGGTCTAACCCTTAGCTCCTGCACCAGAGAGCTCATTATAACACATTTCCTCACCAAATCAATCCAACGAATAGTCAAGCTAAAAGGAGTTCCTTCTTTTAAAAAAAAATCTCAATTGTTACCTCTTCTTATTTTGATATTGAACTCATATAAATTCAACTAAGATTGGAAGTTTATGGATACCGAGAGACATGCAGCAGAAAACTAATCATAACACATTTTTTCACCAAATCAATTCAACCAATCGTAAACCTAAAAGTTCCTTTTCTTTTTCTATATTTCGGAGTCCTTACTTTACGAAAACACAGCTAATATCAAACTGCAAGTAATTGCACATGCCTACTCTACGACTGACCTCAATCAGCTCGTGGAGGATAACAAATGCTAGTGAAAATGCCCTGTCAGGACAAAATCTGCAGGAAAACTCATCAGAAGACAAAATTTTCAGTCAAATCACTTACAAACATATATGAATATTTACATTGAAGCAAGCACAAAGTGATAGAAAAGAGAGAGACTTACGCGGTGAGGAAATCGGCATGAGAAACAAGTGAATTCCAACCAAAAGAAGAATACAAGTTGATGAAGCTCTTCAACTGCTTCTCTTGAATCGAAACCCAACCAAACAACACTACAATTCCTCTTTGGTTCAGCTCAAACACCTTGTCCTTTCCTTCCCAGTACACAACACTACCACCCCCACCAAACATTGCTTTGCTCATCTACGAACTGAACTCCTCTTCTTCAACGATTCAGCTCAGCTCTCCCTCCTCAATCGGAATTTTCCATGGACAAATCAATAGCTCAACTTATGGATTCAGATTTTTGTCTCTTCTCCTCCTTTTTCTCGTTATACTTCTAGTGATCCGTTAATGGACACGTCAGATCTGACGCATCCTGTGCAGTTTAGTGATTCGCTTCTTATCTTGCGCCTGATGGTGTTAGCCAAAATAATAGGCGTTACGTGCTTGACGTAACTGACTCATGGGTCCCACACAATGCTCATCTTCCATGTCAGCTGCTTCTTACATTTTTTAATTATGACAATCATTATCCAACTTTGTAAAAATACTTATGGGTGTAGGGTATAGTTGTCCAAATCATATTAAAATATTTTATTAACAATGAAAAACAAATTCCGTCAACACCCAAGTACGGATCTTAAAATATTGAATTAGGACCCAATTTTACCCTTACTTAATGGATGAATTTACAATAGACCACATGCAATATCTCAGGAAAAAAAAGAGAGCATAATTTGTAATGGAAGTAACATTTCTTAAAGAAAATAAATTAGAAAGTGTCAATCTTTTTAAATTTTTAAATTTAAATTTTTTAACTAAGTATTTAAGGGAGCAGATCTGCTGCTCCCGAATTGTTGTGTCTATTGTGCCTGAATAAATTTCAGTCATCCATTACAATAAGTTGGATGACTAGGATCTTAAAGACACAGCGGGGCACAGCAATTCGGGAACAGCAGATATGTTTCTAGTATTTAATAGATTTTAATCAAATCAATGTAAAAGATTACTTTTGAAAATATAATTAATAAAGTAACATAAATACTAATATTTAAAGAGTGGTTGTTCAAATTAGTTAATATAGTTTTTAAGCTTATTATAATAAATACATTAATTATTATGATAACTTGTTTGACGTTTAAAAATTATGTAAAAAATAAAATAGATGTCATATAATTTTTTCAAATGTCAAGCTTTATACTATTATGTTAATGACATTAATAAAATGCTAATGGAAATAACTTTTTTAATCTAATTGTTCAATTACAATTTAAGTTAAATATTGAAATGATAAAATTTAAAAAAGGTGTGATTTATTGTAATATATGTAAATTATATTTTAAGTTCATGATTTTATTTAATTTTATAAATTTAGTTAAAATATTAAACAAATACTCAAATGTTTAATTTGTTACAATATATCCCATGGAAAGTAAATGAATTTAATGCATATAATTAACTAAAGTGGTTTCCACTATATATAAACATAATGTGACCTTGTATTAATTCCACTTGTTCTTCAATAGAACAAGGGTTGTTAAACTAGCAGGGTGTTTGGTTTACCTGTTAAAATAGATAAGGAATTGAATAATTATTCTTAGGAATATAATAGATGAGGGATGAAATAAAATGGATATTACTTGATTCGGTTTATTCCTCAAAATTTTTAATGACGATATATGTCAATGTTTGGTTTGAAAACATAAATTTAGAATGGAAAAGGAATAACTAAAAAAAGACTAATATTTTCATTATAGTCTCCACTAACTATATTATTATTGTTGTTATTATTATTATTATTATTATTAATTTTCTTCTTCTTCTTCTTCTTCTTCTTCTTATTATTATTGTTATTATTTTTCTTCTTCTTCTTATTAA
>JANIPN010000218.1:70359574-70372424 GCA_027478595.1 Erythroxylum anguifugum
CTGTTCAATCCGAGTCTCATGCATCATTAAGGTATACTGAGTATCTTGTAAAGTAGAAGTTTTCATAGTATGAGTTAGAAAAACAACTACTGGATCATATTCATGACCTAACCCATTTAGAGCACTTAGGATGAGTTCATGCTCAGAGACTTGATGTCCTGCAACCAGAAGTGAGTCTCCAATTGTTTTAATCTTTTGCATATATTCAGAGATGCTAAGAGCACCTTTTTGTATTGTAGATAGCTGCTGCTTGAGTTGCAAGACACGAACCATGGAGGTCTGGGCATACAACCTTTCAAGAGTTTGCCATACCTCAAGTGAAGAAGAGGAGGTGTTGACCTGGCCGATTACATCATCACCAATGGTGGAGAATAGCCAGCAGAAGAAGCTGGTCAGCACGTTTCCATGCTCTGAAATCTGGATTTGGTGTAGGTGGATCTTCAGAAGATGAGATAATCATTGGATTAGGTGGGGAAATGCTTGAAGTGATGAAGGTTTCAAGCTCTAAGGCACGGATGGCTGCAAGAACTTGTGCACGCCAGTTAATGAAATTGTGTCGATCCAATTTAATAGGTAAGTTGAAATTCAGGGTTTTGGCAAGTGCAGAGAAATCAAGAGAAGGCATGGTTGTGGTGGTTTGATTGTGAGAATCATAGGGATGATGGGCAGAAGAAGAAACTTCGGAAATATGAGCCATGGACGTTTGTCCTTCAGAGCTCTGATACATGTAATTGTTGATGACAAAGTTATATGATGTAATTGCCACACACTTTTTCCATTCATTGATTGGGTATATATACAGCAATTAACGAATCTGTACAGCTAGAGTTTGTTACAACTGAAAGAGATAATTATTATCTATGTTACAGGAGCATTCTGTTATTGTGAGGAAGCTGAGTTATTGGACTGAAGTAAATGGGCCTGAGTTTTAGGCCTGCAGGAGTCATTGACTGAGCCACTATCCACACACACGGATGATTTATCTCTTACATAGTCGATGCATGAATCATTTCTCTCTCAAGCATGTCCACCACCTTGTTGGTAAGTGAGACGCCTCGCTTTTTGGATTATCAAAATTTTCTTATTTTAAAAAATAAAGAGTATCATAGTGCTATTATCCAAATGGAAAAAAGATACAAAAATATTCAGTTGAAGCTAGAGACTAAAGTTAAGCTAACAAGCAGAGACAATAGTATGAAGTTTTCTTTATTGACGTGCATAAAACCATATAAGTAAAGATTTACACATTCATTTCTAAAAAATCAAATTAATCACATGGAAAGTAATAAATCAAGAAGTAAAGATTAAGGAAAACAAATCAGCAGTAGAGGAAAGGGGCTGACCAATCGTTATAATCAAGCTCATCAATAGCTCGCACCACTTCATCAAATTATTAAAAAAATTACTATATAAATTGGACTCAATTATACAACTTTGTATTAAATGGATATTCAATGCACGATAACTAACAAATAATTTTACTTTTATCATTTGATATTTGTTTGAAGAAATTTTCAGTTGGAAGAAAGGTCTCAATACCTTTATCAATATTAAAATGACATTATAAGATAATATGATATATCATTGTTAAAATTATTAATGTAAACAAAGACATATCATTGTTAAAATTATTAATGTAAACAAAACCAAAGTATCATGAAGAATAGATTTTACCTTAAATATCTTCATCACCTAACCAACTTCGTATACACATTAGGGCTTCCATAGTATTAGGACGAAGTTGAGTGCGATAAGGACTAACTATTTGACTGCTAGTATTAAAAGTAGACTCTAAAGCAATAGTAGATACTAACATTGCTAATAGATCTCATGCAAATGTTTGCAAGATCGGATAAGCACTTCCATTTGTCTTCTATTGTGCTAGTATATTGAATTTCATATTTTCAAACAAGGTCACAAAGCTCATTTCTAAATAGTTATCTAACTCTATCCTATTGTAAGAAATCATAGCCTTTTTTCTTTGATGAATTCTTCAACTTCGGAACTCACACCAATTATATCAATAATAGATGAAGATGAAGTTGACATTGATACTAAAACTAAACTACTGCAATCCTAGTCTTTGTCTAATCTTAGTTAATAATTATTAAACAAATCATATCATAATTACCTAATGATATTAACATATGTTTGAGCCCAATCAAAGAACAACGTTTAATAATAAAAATATATCCTCTCCATCTTATATCTTCAGTCCAATACAAAAATGAATGCTACACTTTGTCCTATCATAAATCAATAAAAATCAATTTTCTCCATCGTCTACTTCCTATAACTCAAATCACCTTATTAAAAAAAATAATTAGATAAAGCTCACTTCATCTCATATAAAAGGGTAAATCCCCTAATAATATTATTAAATCTTTCTAACCTCGCACAAAGTGCTTTAGCCAACTCCTGTTGCTCTTCTGTCGGTAAGCAAGTATATTGAGAATCTATTTATCTCAACTTGCTAAACACCTTAGTGTACTTGGTTGTTGACTCTAATATCTTGAATATTGAATCCTATCTGATTAGAAAATACAAAATTAGCTTTTTCATGCATGAATGCGTGGTTATTATGCAATTTCTTCAAAAATTTAAACTCTTTTTGGTTTCACACTCCAATACACTATACTACTCCAAATTGCCTCTATTGCTTTCTTTATTACCTCCAACCTATCCTTCATAATCAAATTCTCAATATATGTAAAACAACGCATATGGAATAACCTGTTTCCAATGAACAAGCTCCTAACTTGTAACTTATTCTTTATTTTTTTTCGGTTATAGCATCATTTATGATACAATTGTCTAGATTATAAGTAAGAGTTTTGTATTCATTTTCCAATCCATTAAGCACTTAACCATTACAATTGTCAACTTCTCATTTGTATATGAAACCTACACATAAATAAACCTACAATTTAAAAGCATGAACAAATATCAATTATAATATAATCAATAAACAAATAATAAAAATTTAAACAATATAATTTATCTCAGTGGTCAGCTACATAAAGTCTATTCATTATCATTGTAGTATGTCATCACTGCCATATAATCCTTCTTTTAGTTGTCGGACATCCACATTCTATTGTGATGGCTACTCATCAGTGAATACTCAATAACATCTTAAAAACTAAAATTAGTTTGAACATTATAAATCTTAAAAATATCTTTATTCAAGGTATTTTGCGTCGAGATCTTGGAGGTAAGTCAGAGTGAGGTGACAAACATTCTAAAGTTTTTGATACTACCAGTACAGAGTGGTTGTTCATCACCAGTGATCATCTTGGATAGCAAAATTTTGATTTTTTACAGTCATAACCAATGGTAGTTGTTTCATTTTCCTTTTCATTAGTTAATAGGTCAAAAGTACTTGACCTCATAATACTATCTTCTTTCTATTACATGATTCTATATGTCTCTTTAAATGAGAAGTTTTACCGTTAGAGCCTCTATCTAATATCTTATGACAATACTTACATTTGACCTTTTTAACTCTATTACTTAATCTAGTCTTAATGAAGCGATTTAAAACATCACTTCTTAATAAACTAGTTCGTTCAGCTTAAACTATTTGTTGACATAGTATATTGTTTTTAGGTACTGCATTAAAACTCTCTACAAGTATACTGCCAGGTACTAGATTAGAACTTTCCACTAAAGGAGTATGTTCATCCATATGAAACAATCAACTAAAGAAATATGATATTATCGAACATATATGAGCATTATATGTTCATACTTTATATTTTAATGAATATTTACATGTGTTCATAATTTAATAAGCATATAAGTTATTCATTTAGCAAAAGGACATAATGCTTCTACTTAGATAAGCATTAATAATGAATACAATATAATGAAGTCATCTAAATCACTTCTAAAATTAGATGAACAATTGAAATGGTTTAAATGTTAATTACCTACTTATTTGATTCTATTAGTAATCTAAGGTGTTTTTGACTTTCATCTCAAAGTAGGAAGCCCTTCATTTTGTTATCTATTTGTTAGTTTATTTTTCAAAATCCTTTTGTAATTTGCTTAGCCAAAACAATCATTCATCTTAGAACTGAAAACCCTTAAGAATTGAAATTTAGTTAAAAAGGAAGTATTGGAATATTGTGAAATTAGATAAGAAATCATAATTCTCACTAGTGATATTTCCATTTCAAAGTTATGCATTTAATATAGTTATGCATCCTATTTAGTTTTCTTTTATAAAACTGATTGACGTGTTCTCTACATACTATTGTTCTTTATTTTTCTATCAAAAGGTAATCATTGCTATTGAACATTTTTTGATTAGCATATGCTTTTGATCACCATTAAGTAGATTGCTTGTGATTAACCATTTTCTAGTAACCCATTTTACTTTTTAAAAAAATCTAATGGTTTTAGAAAAGAAAAGGGTGGGCTTATTCCAATAATAAACTCCCTTTCTTAAGTCTTACTGACCTTAGATTAGTATTATTGTGATTTTTAAATAAAAGAGAATCACAACACATTTAAAAAATGCAGTACCAATTAAGTGATTTTGAAATTCCAAAATTTAATTAAAATTTATAATGCATAGTGCACAAGCAATAATTTGAAAATAAATTTCATGCAAATGCAATATCAATCAAGTGAATCCAATATAAGCAATAACTTGTGGCCTTATTAATATAGTGACAAAATGCAGTGGGAAACACTGAAGGAGGCAACTAATAATAAGGAGCAGATAAGGCTACACCAAAAGAGGTTATTAGTAGTAAGGAGAAGATACACGGCGAGGAGAACTTCCTAGGAGCAAGAGGTGGCCAGAAGGAATAATAAGCAAATGGAGAAGGAGGAGCTCTAGATAAGAAGCACACTAATGGCACTAGAGCACTAGAGAAGAATGAATGGCGTTAGCAAGTGGTGGTGAGGAGACTATGAGTAGATAGGATTACTATTTTGTTTTTAAATATAATTATGCTACAATGTTAAGGAAAAACTGAAAAAGGAGAGCAAAATCAAGTTTAGTGCTTTGAAAACATTCAAATTAAAGAGCAGTTAAGGATTCAAGTTTTGACCCAAATTGGGCCACAAAGTTCAGACTCAATCCTAGCTTGAAGCCTAAGATTAAAAGAAAAAATAAGCTCAAATAAAACCCTTGTTAATTCTAGTCGAGCCTATTGAATTCAAACGATTATTGCGAGTATTAAATTTGGAAGTCTTAATTATATAAGATCATGGGTTGAACTAAGATCAATTGAAGATTATATGAATCTTTAGTATTTATACAAGTTTTATTCATTCAAACATGTTCAATGATGTAGATAAAAATTATAAGATCAAATTATAGAGAAAATATTATATCAAATATGATTTTTTTAGCAAAAATCATTTTCACTGGTAATGATGAGGGAAATATATACTTTATGTTTTGAAACAAAAAAAAGAATACATCTCAAAAGATGAGAAATCTTCATGTAGTTGGTGAATCTAAGCTAATAAAGTAGCTTTAAGCACTAATTTTAATATTTTATGACTTATGTTAAAAAGCAATTTTCTATAGTATAACCCATCAAGCACGACTTATAAGGAATTGACTATGTGACCATTAATTGATGACCATTATGTTCATCACTATTAAAGATGAAAATTTTATTGTACTAAAATAATATCATGATAACCATGATCATTAAATAATAGCCACCAAACATTTTTTATAAATTAAAGGATCCTTAATGCATCATGTCTCTTCTTTGTAAGGATGATAAAACATCGTGACCTTAGTTCATCCTAAAAATATTTTTTCAGTCTAAGCCCAAGCTTAATTGAATTTCAAGTCACCCAAAACTTGATTAGACCTAAAACATTCAGGCTAGACTATGCTCAAAAAGCTTAAAATCCATGCCCAATATCAATTCACAATTAAAGAGCCCATTGAAAACATGTTGGAAAATTTAACAATGGTCATGTCAATCATAATGACTCATTTGAAACAACAAATCCAGATCTAAAGAGATGGTTAAAAAAATATAGAAGAAAGAAATTGATGGAGAGATGATTGAAAAAATAAAAAAAAAAACAAATAAGAAAAAATTATGCATGTCAAGTAAGACATATTTAAAACTCTAATAAAAGAGGCATTTGTGTCTCTTCAACTTTTGTAGCCAAAGAGAGATAAGTCACAACCACTCTTCATTGTCCCATAACAAATTATACTCAAGTAATAATAAAAGTATATAAAAAAGAGTCTATATCACTCCTTAAATGTGTCATAGCAATATATGACAATTGCTCATCTAAAACTTCTTAATACTCCTCGTATCCCTAGTTGGCACAGTTCTATCAGTCATAGGTATGATGTCAACTTTACCAAAGATAAGTATAAAGAGAAGCAAATTAGTATCCATGTTCAAGAGAAACAATGCAATAAGTATGGAAAGAGAAAGTGTGAAACAAATTAAGCATCTATCACTAAAAAAAATTAGCAATTGAAACTTATTTTAGTTACAAATGATGGCAGACGTTTAAGCCAAACTAATTAAACTATTTTAGACTAGGCTCGAGCTTGGGTGCAAATTTTTTAATTTTTGATCAGGGTCTAACAAAAATTTTAATCAACTCAAAGTTTACTTGTTGACTTTGGGCTAGGCCTGAGCCAAATTATTGTCTTTACTTCTTTGTCCTTCAAAAGCAAAACTAAAAATACAATGGACAAGTATAGAAGAAAAGGAATATGTTGTCTAGTGTCTTTGGAGGATTGTAATCTTCACAAATTGCAAATTTCTACTTTGATAAGTTATGCTTGTATTTTACTCTTCAAGTAATCAATATTTTATGAAAAACTCCACTATAGAGCCTATAGCTCAGTACTATATTTCTTGTAGAAAGGCATCCACTTCTTTGCAAATTCAATGGTTTTTGCCAAAGCTTCAAATGTCAATATTGCAACACCATCATCGGAGAAATAGGATGATACTTTATCAACTAGTTAGTCAATGAAAAGGGTAGAAAAAAATATTGCTTGATGTCACAAGTGATGGCTCCTTTAATATGCCTAAAATACTACTATAAATTTATTTTCACTCTTTTATAGGTGTAAGTTTGTTCCTATCATAGTTTTTTAAAGGACTAAGAGGATTTGCTCAAAGCTTAAGAAGGTGGCTGGTAATATAAATATTTATAGCTTTATTCTCTTATTGCTTGGCAATGTTGAGAGAACACTTTAAGAGGCTAACTGTTAATTCCCTTCATAAGTTTAAAACTATTTTACTAGTTATTGACAAATCCTGGCTAATGACTAATGTGATTATGGCATATTGAAGTTTGAACTTTAGTTAATACGCTGATTGATTTGGTTACGATGAGATGAACTAACAATATTCATATTTGGATAAATTAATCATCAAAATATGCTTAAAGAGTAGATCATATAATGATGGAATAGATTACGGGATGTGATTCAATAGGACATGTGCTAACTAGCTCAAATTTTGACTAACCATCGTCTTTGGATAAAGATCCTGAGTGACGTAACAAAATTAGTAGCTTGAAGTAAGGGAGAAGTGGATGGACATAGAAAAGCATATGCAAGAGTATAGGGATGTGTAAGAACTCTATTCTTAACATGTTTCATTTAGTTAGCAGTTGACTTAGTAGTTTGATATATTAACCACTCATTTAAACAAGACTTTTAGTATTATACTTTTACAAAAAGGTTGACTTTGTTATTGTATCTTCAATATTTTTTTAATATCTATTTGAGTTGATGTTTGTAATAAAAAATCAAAACTGAAAACATGTTTGGTTTCATGATTTTGTTTTTAAATTCTTATTATATTATTAGATGTTAATATTAAATTATATATTAATTCTATATAACAATAATCCCATATAAAAATAAAAATTACATTAAATCATTTTAGTTAAATAATTAAAAATGTTTATCTTAATACAATGCTTTAAAGTATAATAGTAGCATTTCTTACAAAAAAATGTCAATCAATTAAAGATTTTATTAATATAATCATTCCATGTTTATCCAAAAATGTCATTCCCACTTTCAATACAAACTTTAAAGTTTTATTGAAGCTATATGTACTCACTTTAGAATTTGCATCTTTATTATACTTTCTACAATTTTCTTTTTATTTTTAATACAATCATCATATAATTCATTGGATTGTCCATTTTGTCTAATAAAATTATATTTTACAAAGTAAACAATAACAATATATTTATGCTTCTTCATATCATAATTAAGCATGTATGAAATTATAAGAAATCTTGTTTTTAGAATAAAAAATATCTTTCAATAACATATTTTAATGAAAATACCTACACTTAAACAATTTCTATAGACCTTGAGGTCTTTATCTTCCTCTATAATCTTGTAAATAGTGTCTTTCACCTTAAAATGGTAAAAATAATTCAAATATATAAGTGTAGCCTAAGAAAATCAAATAGAACTCACCTAAATATATAAATACAACAACAATAATAATAACATCATCTTAGTGAAAGTTCTGTTGATATGTATAGTCTAGAGATGTTTAAAAGTACACAGTCTTATTCCTAATTGGTAGAGAAGCTATTTCTGATAGACTCATATGAAAAAATACATTAAAATAATAAATTAGTAATAATTAAATAAATACATAAACAAGAAAGAAGACATGTAAATAGATAAATAAATAAGCCATTGCAAAAAAAGTTTAAGTTAAACAACTAAGAGAAAAGTGCTACATATTAAATGTTTAGGCTAAATACAAGACAGAAGACTTTAAGAAAAATATTTAAAAGAAATAAGAGAAGTATTTAAGAAAAATGTTTAAAAGAAATCTATGTAATATCCTTTACTCATATCCTAATATATTAAAGTTTTCTATTAAGGGTTATGTTTTCGTTAAGTTCCAACAACCACAACATTAAGATCACTCCCCTACCCCTAGGTTTTTCGTAGGCTTTAATATCTCAACATTTGATGATGATGAAGGAGTCTGAGAAATTTCCAGCAGCAATTATGCATTTGTTAACACGAAAAGAGACTGCAGATGCCGCTGACAAGAATGTGGATAAAGCTGGCTTAGCTATGATTGCAGAGTGGGAAGTTAAGCAACACTTTTGTATTATAGCTCCTAAGTTCAAAGTTTAAACGTGGAAAACCAATCAAAAGTAAAGGAGAATTTTATTCTCTCGCTCTAAAAATTCTCTCTCGAAAACTCTCTGGCTTAAACTTGTGCACTCTTTTGTTTAATTTTGCAAGTTCTCTTGGCTTTATTATGGAATCCCTCGACCAAAAGGGAAACCTCTCCAAAAAAGTGCGTACCCACAAATGTGAGGAAGACCCACCACCACAGCCCAAACTGTCCTATAGCGCGACAGTGTTAGGGGACGCGATGGAGGATGTAGCACTTGTGGAACTTGCATGGTTTGACGAAAAACCAGTTGTAATTGAAGAAGGAGATATCATGCAAACTATTAGGGAGTTAGGGGGGGCATTACGTTATCAGACACTCTCAAGACCAAACTAGATAAACAATGGGATAAAGTCTTAGTTGTGGAACTGTTGGGTCGACAGGTGGGGTATCGGATTCTCAGCTTCTGACTGAAGAGCATGTGGAAACCGCGAGGCCCCATGAAGATTGTTGGTATGGAAAATGAATATTTCCTTGTTAAGTTCATTGAAGAAGATGACTATTTTAACACCTTGACTAATGGCTCGTGGGTGATCTTTGGACAAGTTCTCTCCGTCCAATGGTGGCTACCAACCTTTCGACCATCGCAAGGACAGGTAACTCGAGCTATGGTTTGGATTCGGTTTCTAGATTTGTCCATTGCTCGATATCACCCAATGATCCTCACAGCGCTGGGGAATCTGGTGGGGAGCACTGTGAAGATTGATGAAGCAACCATGCAGGCTTAGTAGGGGAAGTTCACGTGCAGTGACGGAGGGAGATGGGGCCCAGTGGGGGCACTGGGCCCCCCAAGTTATGAAAAAATTAAATATTTTTTATTTTTAATATATATATATTTAAATGGAGTTATTTAAGGATTAGTAGTGCACTGGGCCCCCAAAAATTTAAAAAATTTAAATATTTGGACCCTCCTATCCTAAATTTCTAGCTCCGTCACTGTTCACACGTATCGCTGTCGACATCGACTTAAGCATTCCTCTGCATACAAGCGTGGAGCTTGATGGGGAGATGCTACTGGCAGCTTACGAAGGGCTTCCATAAATCTGTTATACTTGTGGAATGGTAGGTCATGCAACTAGCGTATGTCTAAAGAGGCCACCGGAGCAAAGTGCACGTCCGAATCCACTATTCGGTGAAGGAGAAGGTGCGTCAGGGAGGAGGAGTATGGCTAGTGCATCCTCTAGGACGACTTCGGACGTGACAGCCAACGGCTATAGCCCCTGGACTTAGGTGCAACGAAAAGCTCCAAGAAATGCGATGAAAAGACAGGACCAGAGAGGGATAGGCAGTCAAAGGGAGGCTAATCCACTAGGAGGCTTGAGGTTCTCTCTTCTGACAAACCAGGAGAATATGGGGGAAGAGCCCACTGGACCGACAGAGACACCACAAAATAATAATTTTCTTGGATTCGAACAACGATTTATTATGACAGATTTAGTTGGTAAAGGAAAGTACAAGAATCAGGGGTTAGCGTCTACGTCTGCTAGACTCTCAAGAAATTCAAGGAACTGATACAAAGGAAAGTCGGTAGCCTTACATCAACAGGCCCGGGGGGAAAGGTTATAGGCCAACGGACTTTAAGAAAAAGGCTCGGATACTTTCCCTAAAGTTTAACTCCAACCCACATCCACAGATAAAAACTTAGTGGTTGAAATCACTTTGCATACTGAAATGGTCTGTGATAGTCAATTTATTGCAGACAGGGAGCAAGGTGATGAGGAGTGACTCCACCTAATGGAAGGAGTCGAGGAATCAGGGGAGGCGGGTAAGGTCAGGGGGGTTATAACCATACTTCTGTCCACCGAACCTCCGGATTTAGAGAGGGGGTTGGGTTTGCTGGCGGACATATCTGAACAGAGACAAGAAGAGGAGCTGGTAACGCAGATCCAGGAAGTTAAACATAAGGAAGACCACGTAGGAGGTATAGCTTTAACTCCGCTGTAGAGTAGCCTGCTCACGTATTTATTTCATTATGTTGATTTTTTATGGAATTGTCAAAGGGCAGAAAAATTGGCTTTCACGCCATACTGCGTAATTACAATCGTATTTACAAACCGGGCATTTTAGTTTTGATGGAAACCCAAATTAGTGGATCACGGACTAACGACGTAGTCCTTTCTTGGGGTTTGATTAATCCTTTAGAGTAGAAGCCGAAGGAATTTTTGGAGGGATTTGGATGTTATGGAAAGATGATTTTGATATCTCAGTAGTCATAGCTCATCGCAAATTTATTGTAGCGCCCCCTTACCGCAGAGTACGAACCGGGACGTCCAAAGGTCATTCCGGCACATATCCTACGATAAAGGCGCACTACGGTTAACCACTACGCTAACTCCACATGGCATCATATCATTATTTATGTTCAAGCAACATTAGAAAAATCCACGATATTTTGAAACCAACCGTTTCCTCATTTCATTACTCAAAATACATAATTTACAGTGTAACTTTCAATCCTTACTATCTATACATCTACAAAGTCTAGTACAAAGGCATTACAAAAGTGAGGAAACTAGGTACAATCTATCTATGTCCTCCAAAAACATTCCAACTAACCGACCTTTGCGCCATAGCTTCATTTCAATCACACTCTATATGGTAGTGGAGCCACTCAATTGTTCTAGTCGTCTATCGGTCTTGAAAAACAATGATGCAATTTTGCTGAGTTTTGCGAACTCAGTGAGTTAACCATCATCGATGGTTCACTCCAATCAAACACACATCAATTCACGTAACAATTAATACACAATTTCACACTGAACACAATTATCACATTCCCATATACACATATCAATTAATCAAGCCCATTGAATAAGATGCATATGAAATGCTTATGAGACCCTTTTTCTAATTATTACATTGTTGATCGAGTGCCTGTACTGTCCCGTATCCATTGGATACCGGGCTCATTAAGCGTTGAGCCAATGGCTCTGAGTCACTCTCGAGCTCGAGGCTCGTTTTCATTCGTTGAGCTTTAAGCTCTAGCGGTGGCTACTCGGTCCAACTGCCATTATCTGTTTATGCATTCATGAATGGAATGCATGGAACACAATGATACAAAGTATGCAATCAATTTTGTATGCCGTACATATGTGACATGTTCCCATTTTATTTCGGTGTTGTGACCGAGAGCCTGAATTGTCCCTATCAGGGCACATTAGTCGGTGAGCCTGTGGCTCTAAATCAATGTGGGCTCGAGGCCCAATACGGTGAGCTTTTAGCTCTCGGTGGCTGCTCCGGTCACAACTGTCATTATCTGTTCATGCAATCATGTATGACATGCATATGTCCCCAATTACACAGTACACGTATCGCAATCAGTAAGCATGTCATATTAGAAACAAGTAATTCACATAGTGCACAGATTCATAACCAGTTCACACTTCTATGTCATATCTCCAATTACTTCGGACCTTCTGTCTGGAATCCACATTCACAAACAGTCACAATCCCACCATTCTTCGTCATAATAGACATATATTAATTGAGAAACCTATCTAGGTTACTCACCGTTGCTTCCAAAGCTAGTGCCTGGAAGGTTCGGCAACGTCTGTGGGTTGACGTTCCAGTCGCTCCTCTATAACCAAATAACATATATAATTCACAATTTGCACAAGTATCGATGCTTAATAATGCACATGAATGAAATGAAAGATGTACAATACATGCAT
>JANIPN010000218.1:70414593-70438381 GCA_027478595.1 Erythroxylum anguifugum
AAAAAAATAAAAAAAAAATGATTGAACCAGTGGTCGGACCGGTTGGACCGGACCGGTTCAACCGGTCAATTTATTGGTTTTGACCGGTTCTCACTGGTTTAATTGAGAACTGATTTTTAAGGGTGAACTGGGCCAGATAGCCAACCAGTCACCGGTCAAATCGGTCGAACCGACCGGTCCAGTCCAATTTTTAAAACCATGTATGCAAGGGTCTTTTTATAGCCATCAACGTCGGTTTATTCATTGACTTTAACAACCTAAAGACAACTAAAACACAGCCATAATATCTTCAGCTGGCGGTCTTATACGTGACAGAGATGGTAGTTGGCGAGGAGGGTTCTCCCAGCTCATTTGTTGGTGCTCAGCGCAGTTAGCAGAACTCTGAGCCGTCTACACAGGTCTCTCCTTGGCTTGGCGATTGGGCTTCCGTCGGCTTGACCTGGAAGTGGACTCGCTGGGGGTGTTCCAACTCCTGTCCTCTGTGCCCTCCCGCTCTCAGTCAGGCATTCCTCTTGTCATGGGTATCCGGGAACTCCTCAACCGGAACTGGTCTGTTGTTCATCGCCATATCTTCCGAGAAAGCAACAGATGTGCGGACTGGCTCGCCGACCTGGTTGGTCAGACCGACATTGGTATCACTTATTTTGATGTTCCACCTTTAGAGTGTCACAGTCTCCTCTTCGAGGATCTGTCGGGGTTCAGTTTTCCCCGACTCAATTAATTTTGTTGTTTTTGCCTTTATGCCAAAAAAAAAAAAAAAGAACGTTACAGCTAGCACACAACGAGCATAATAAATGAGTTTGACAGCTACTGTTGTATCTAGAAGAACTAAGAAGTTTTATCGAGTTTGACTTCTAGCACTCTCACAGGTGACCTCCGGCAGAGCAGTGTAGCAAACAAGAGCCAAGTATTTGGTGCAGAAACCAAAGAACATAATAGGTTTGCAATTTAATAGAATACATTAAAAGTCAGTAACTAAAACTAAAAAATTGGTAAACATGTCCTAATAACATTTCCACTTTCAATAGAAAAAACTTTAGACTAAAATACATACTAATTAATTCAGATAATGATTAAATTTAATAATAAATACTTGCTGAAAAATAAAAAATAAAAAACAGAACTAAAATGCTAAAATTTTGAATCACTAATGTTCAATACTCTCCCTTACTTCAAAATTTGTAACTTTCATTTTTCTAATAAAGTACTCATATTTGGTAGGTGACTTCGTAAGAATATTCGTAACTTGCTTATTTGTTCCACAAAATTTCATTGTGCTTGTTCTTTCTATTATCAAATTTCAAATAAAATGATAGCGATGTCTATTGTGGGCTGAATGTCGTCGATTTTGCAAAGAAAAAATGACAGATGTTGGACAACTTGTTAGCTAATATTTTTGAAGTGACTTTCGATAAGGCTCAATAAGTGTTTTTGTTCAAAAACAACACTTGCTGCTACAAACTTATAGGTGTTATCATGTAACTCTTGCAGCTGCAAACTTACAGGTGTATCACGTATCTATTGCAACTTTTCCTGGCTAATTACACGCCCTGGGCTGATCTTATGTGTGTTGTGTTTCTCTTATGTGAAGGCGTTATTGATTGGGTAGTTTTGTAGTTGGATTTTTTGGTAGATCACGAACCCAGGCTGTGTTATTAGTGTTGCATTTTCTTTGGTTTAGTTGTCGATTGGATTGGTGTGCAGCTGTGGTCTTTCTGTTGATCTTTTGCTTGATTCAGCTGATATTTATTTATTCTTCAACGAAAATTAAGAGTGGTCTTTGGGGATTTTGTAGCTAATTTTACGACGATAATTAATCCATCTTATTGCTGTGTTTTCTGTTGATTGGGTGATGGAAGTGGGCTGAATAATTGTTGATGGCCAATTGCATTCTTTCCTATTGTTGAATGACAATTGAGGGTGGTCTTAGGTAATTTTTGTGATTATTATTTTAGTGTTGGTGTGCGAAAATTTCAAAAGTTTTGGTAACTTTGTAGCTGTTGTCTTTGTTGTTAGTTTTGTGTGAAAAACTTCAGCAGTTGTCGTAGTTGTTGCAACTCTATTGGGTTAACATTTCAGTGATGAAATGTTTGTTGATTTGAGACGTTTTTGGCTACTGTGCATGGGATGTTTCAGTGACTATATTGAAGGTTCACAACATATTTCTTGGTTGACAACTTCCCGTTCTTTTGTTAATTAAGCGACATATTTAGGAGAGTTGTTTTTTTATCTCAAGTGTTGTCTTTGTTTATGTTAGTTATCAGGGGCGGATCCAGAAAATTTTTTGAGTGAGGGCAAAATTTTAATAGGGACAAAATTTTATTTTTAATGGGGGCAAAATTTTAATATGAGTAAAATTTTATTTTTTTTAATGGGGGCAAAACTTAAAATAATAACTTTTTTTAAGGGAATTTGTTGGAGGCAGTGGAGGCAAGTGCCCCCAATTGCCCCCATTGTGGATCCGCCACTGTTAGTTATTATTTAATCACTTTAGTTGTTTATTTCTAATCGTTATCATTAAACCTTATTGAGAAAATCCTCTGTTGAGGTTAGTACGAAAAGGTCGTATTATTGGGTGTGGTTTACTTTCACGGGTAATGAGGACAAGGGATAATGTCAAAGGTAGGGTGAGTCGGCCTTGTAATGCCTTAAGTAAAATTATTATTGTATCACAGGTGAAATTAATTAAGCTGAGTGAGAGCCCTACAGATGTAGACAAGGTGTGTCGAACTACGTTAACAAATTTTAATGTTGATTTATATTTGTGCGTTTAATTTTTTAGTTTCAGATTGGTGTTAGAAATGACTGCAGTTAAATCGAAGATTTTATGAAACTACTACATCCTTCGGATTTTTTTTCAATTAAAAAAATTCTCTTTGCTACCCCGATGATGCATTGATGGATTATGCTTGAATCTTGAAACTAAACTGATAAAGAATGTAATATCGAACCCTGTATAGGAAAAGTATATCAAACCTCCAACCATATAGATAAAGTACTTTGCACTAGCTAAACGAGTACCATCATTAGCATTAAGTGACTCATTGACATTCATGGGAATTAAGGTTGTTTTACAATTCAACATGTATTTATGTTGGGAAATAAAAATTATATTAGCACTTTAGTTCGCCTCAAGTCAAAGAAAATAATGTAGTAAACCCAAATTGGACATCTTAAAATTTTTAATCATGGAAGACTTAAATTAAACAACAATAAACTCATAAGGCCCCATATATCTTAGTGCATTTTTGCTTTTTTCCAATTCATTTTTCAGGAAATATGAATCATTCTTATCATACCAAGCTCACGAGGCTTACTTGAAGTGTGTAAAGCCTTCTTTAACTTGCTATTTTTGTTGTTATCACCACTATCAAAACCCTTCATGCTTAGAAACATCCATCTCTTCTTCCAGCTTCCAGTTCAAAAAAGTGAATTTAAAATCAAACTGGTACACTAACCATTCTAATTGTGCAACTAAGCTAAAAAAGTTCTCACCATTGGTGAAAATATTTCGTCAAAGTTGACACCTTGTTATTGTAAATACCCCATCGTAATCAAATAAGTTTTGTGTTTTTGAATCGTACCATCAGTATGAGACTTAGTGCACTATACCCATTTAAGCCCGATAACCTCTTCCCTTCAGGAAGATCAACCAACTCTTAAGTTTGATTTTCTATATAATTGTCATCTCCTCATTATGACCTTCCGTCAAACCTGAGCATCTACAACATCCTCGTAGCAAAATTAGTCAGAGGCATACAAAACAACTGTATGTTGTATATGTATCACGTAAGAATTTGAATTTCAATGGAGGTGCTTGCAAAACTAGAGCTTGATGGAGATGGGCTTGCTGAAGATAATAATTTGTTATTGGCAGAAGTTGAAGAATTATTACTATCGCTAGAATTAACATTTGGACTTGCTAGCTCAAAAGGTTCTATAGAGCTGGGGTATCTAATACATCTTTGAAGCTTGAAGAGTTATTGATGGAGCTATACCTGATTACAAGTAGAAGATGTGGTAATTAAGGGAAATATCTAATCTCAAGGGCTTGTTGGAGGAGAGACAGAACCTTCATGTCTCTCTTGTGAGTCTCCTTTAGTTGTTGATTGGGCTAGTATGAATTTGTGTCCTAGAACCTGTTTTCCACTAAGTCCCATAATTCTTGAGACCATAATATTCATTTTCAATCTTCTTAAAATTTGAAATTAAGGGATGAGAAGAAGGATTAGTGTCGTTAACTTTAAGCTTAGACCTGTATTCTTGTTCTTAGGATTGAACAAGTGAACTACCTGGTTTTTGGGTTTATGCCTGTAGGAACTAAGTCTGTTTTAAGTATATTTTCATAGTTCTGCTTTTGTCTACCCTGAAGAAGCCACTTCATAAAGTCTGTTCAGTAATAATAAGATTATCAGTACACAATATGGGGATGTTCTTTCTGGTTTAGAGGAGAACTTGGGGGAATACACCATTAAAAGAAGCACGAGCACTACTGTTTGTCAATCCAAGACATTAGTTCTCTCCAACGATGAAGCTAACAAGCTTCTTGATAAGGTCATCGTTCTCGTCTTTGCTTTTCGCCAAGTGAAAACAATGATCTTCTTCCCCTTTAGTCTCATGAAATTCAACTTCCCCACCCCAACCACTCTCTAGCAATGTCTTGTAATATGTCTCACCTCTACCTCTCAGACCATCATTTTCTGCAACACAAACCAGCACCTTCTTACACCCCATTTTCGACAGATTTGGATCCACTGCAGGATTCAGTTGAGGGTCATTATCAGGACCTAAGCTTTCAGGACTCATGATCTTGTACATTATGTTCTGGAACTCTTCCTGAGGATCTCCAAAGTATGGATGAACCATAAGCAGACCTACTATGTCCACACCAGGCAATGCGTTGACCCCTGCTTGTATTGCTACGTAATTGGCTATGGTTGCTCCGGCACTCTCTCCAGCTAGAAAAACCCTCTGAAAGTCAACGTGGTTGTTTAGGAGAGGTTCTGGTCCTGACCCTTCAGAGTGTTTGGCAATCCATTGCAATGCAGCCCATGAATCGTTGTAAGCAATTGGTAGATGATGCTCAGGAGCTAACCTGTAGTCAATTGAGATGACAAGGACATTGGCTTCGTAGGCCATACAAGTGAGAAAGTTGGTCCATGAAGCGATGAAAGGCGAGCCGACGGAGAAGCCACCGCCGTGGTAGTGGACAAGGAGTGGAAGTTTCCGGTGAGGGGTGTTAAGTTTTGGGACAAAGATACGGGCCTTGACTCCAGTTTCAGGCGAGAGCAGAATGTCTTTGGTTTGTACACCAGTCTTGGAGTCCAATCCTGCAGACACATTGGCGGGGCTCGGGTACCTCTCCATTCTACCATCTTTGTATACCTTGAAGAAGCCTTGGAAATCGTGGACTACTTCATCAGGGATTGAATCCATGGTTGAGTTCTTGATATGTGCTTTTAGGTCCAACAATACAGAGTCAATTTCACAAACTCTCTCGCAACACTCTGTTTTTTCTCTCTGTTTTCGTCAACTCACTCTTTCTTCTTCGTACAAACTCCTCACTATATCTTTATTTATAAATACATCTCTCATTAATGCAATAAAAATTGTAAAACTATATCTCAATTTATACATACATCTGTCGTCAATGCAATAAAACCGTTACAAGTACCTAATTAAAAATACTCATAAATTGCACAACCATTCATCTTCAAATTTCATGAACTATTCATATTCGTAACTCCACGAGCCATTCGTATTCCTAACTTGTGAACTATTCATGAATCATGTTTAACTTCCAACACAACATCTGTGTCTCTATATAGTATATGGAAGACAGGTTTCAGAATTGAATTCCTAGCTAACTACTTGATCATGCAAGCATCTTTGATGACCACTCTTTTCCACATGTAGTAATCCTTACTATATAACAATCAAAATTGAAGAAAAGAAGATAATAACACTGAAAGCAATTTGTTACCAAACCAGACATAGCAGTGGTAATACAACGGAATTTAGAAGACTGAAAGCAATTTGTTACCAAACCAGACATAGTAGTGGCAATACAACGGAATTTAGAAGACTGAAAGCAATTTGTTACCAAACCAGACATACTAGGAGTAATACGACTTCCAGGTTTTCACTTGGAAACAAATTGCAATATAATAATGGGACAAAGCGAAAGGAACTTGAGAGGGGTCTTGTAGGTTAGATCATAATAGAATAGATTCCAACAATATGTCTCCCCACTACATTACTTTCTCTTTTCTGCATGTTATCCCAAATAAAGCAAAACATGATAAAAGTAGTGTGTATATATATATGGATATATGGGGTGGTGAAGAAGAAACGTAAGACCTTAAAGTGGTAGGGAGTGTGAGAGCATTGTTAATGATGATCCCATTGGTGTTATGATTGCTATTAGTGATTTAATTGCACGAAAAAGTTACGTAACACTTTGCTATTTGCTAATTCAATTTGATTCCATCAACAAAGAAATCAGTACCGCGAAGGGGATTAGTTATCGGCTTCGGCCAATGGACACCTCCTGAAAGACCCAAAAAGAAAAATCAACAAAGAAAATGTGCCAAAGCTTAGTCGCTTCACAGAAATTGACATGCATTGAATGATATAATTAAGGGTGAAACATATCTATTCACTTTTTATTTTAATAATTTTTGTCGTTAAAAATTAATTACTTAATTAATTAATTGGTAAATTTTCATAAATTAATAAATTCTTATAAACTAAAATAAATTAATTAATTTTTATTTAACAATTTTTTTAATTCAAATTCAAATTCTTTTCAATTCATATTTTAAATTCTTTAAGTTTATTCAATCTTGAACAGATTTTATGACAGTGTAATATTGATTAAACCTTTTAAACCTTAATTCTTTTATCTCACTTGTTTAATTTCTGATCCATATTTTAAAACATTACATAAAACACAAACCAAAAAGCTTTTTTTTAACTTATTTTATAGTGGATAAATGTACGATAATATAAAACCCCAAGTCATAAAAATAATCATCTGCTTTCATTATGTTGATTAGTGATTATCAAATTTCATTAATTTGATTAGAATAAAAGGTGGAGATTTTTGTTATTTTAAAAATGATTTATGAATTAAAAACTTAAATCATTTTAATACACACTATTATATAATTGATAATATTTATATTATTGTTTTAACTTAATTTTATGGATTAATTACCAAAAAGCCCAAACTTTTGTCAATTTTTCAATTATAACCTGAACTTTAAAAAGTAGCAATAAAATATTTAAACTTTTAATTTTTTCAATTTTAGCTAAACTTCAAAAAGTAGTAATAAAATGTTCAAACTTTCAATTTTTTTCAATTATAGCTCTATTTTAGTGTTTCCGTTAAGTTTGTTGATGTAACTTGCTACGTATTTTAAAAGCCTTAATTATTAATAAATGTCAGCCAAAATTAACACAATAAATGAAGATTAATGAAACGACGTCATTCAATCATATAATTAAAACAATGTTGTTGTTTGAAAATGACCTAAATTAGATTATACAGCCTCAATGACCTTACGCTTTGATTTTAGTTTTTCCTTTCGTTTTCAGTTTGTTCTCTCGACGCCCTCACATTAAGGGCATAAGGAAAACAAACTAAAAACGAAGAGCTTACTAATGTAATACGCTGTAATGCGAGAATAGCTTGGGACGTCAGAATAACAAACATAAAACAAAAGGATGAGAATATCGGGAGAACAATAGAAAACATAGGGCTATAATTGAAAAAAATTGAAAGTTTAAGCATCTTATTACCACTTTTTGAAGTTTGGGCTAGAATTGAAAAAAATAAAAGTTTAGGTATTTTATTGCTATTTTTTAAAATTCGGGTTATAATTGAAAAATTGACGAAAGTAAGTTTAAACTTTGTTTTTTAATTAACCCTAATTTTAATAACAAATTCTATAATTATTTGTATAAAAATCTTTAAAAGTGTATTTTTAAAATTATATTCTTTAATAATTTTAAAATAAAAATACATTCAAAAGCCACATTTTGTATGTTTTAGGCTTTTAATTAACTAATCGAGTCAACGGGAGTTAGAAACATCAAGAATTGGTAATTAAGTCAAAGAATTAACACATGCATTGTCGTCAATCCAATGAAAGCGGAACACCGATTTAAACGCAGTGTCGTTTTCTTGCTCCCAGCTCTCCTCTGCTTCAATGATTTTTGTTCTAAACCATCTTCTCGTCATTTTGCTCTTCACGTGAAAAACCCACAAAGCTTAAATTGCTCTGTCTTTTTACTTTTAATTTGATTTCAGAGTGTTAGTGAGTAGAGATATAGTTGGACTGTGAAATAGTAAAGAACGAAACTTTGCTACCAAATGCTTTTTCTTTAACTTTCTCTTGCTTTTTGAGTTGTTCAAAACCATGGCTGATGATCTCTGCTTCTTTTCGAAGGTTTGTTTATGATAGTCATTGAACGAAATATCGTTATCTCCTTTTTACTGTTTACTATTTAGCAATTTATTTTCTTTTTTATTGATTTTTCTCATGTTATCTTAAGTCTTTGTGATGCTTTGTGATCTGGGATTTTGTTTGATTAACGTGCTGTATTCCTAGATTTACGGGTTTGCTTTGCTTATGCATACAAACAGGCAGCAATAAACCCAGATTGTCTTTTTTCTTGTGGTTCATTATTCGATACTGTTATTGCTGGGTTTTTGTTTGTTTCACTAAGGGTACTACTTGTATTATTAGATTGGCAGCTGAGTTACTTTGCAGAAACAATTCAGATGAAATTTTAATGACTTGTCACTGAGGTTTAACAAATTTTTTACTTCTGGGTAATCCTTGAATAACAGGATAGCTTTATCTTTAAGGCTCCTAAGAAGTCCTCGCTGGTGTTGAGGATGCTTGTGTTGGGTTTTGTAGTGGTATGCAGTGTGTACATATACGAAGTCTGTCTTAAACAATTTGGCTTCAGCGGCAAGAGTGAATTTTTTGGTGTTGAAGTGGTAGAAAAGCCATGCATGAAACCTAATATTGAACTTTGGGAAATCCCTTACGTCCACTACCCAAAGCCCAAAACATATAGCAGGTATTTCCCCTATAGCATTGGCATTATGTCATGATTCTATGTAAGTCTTGATGAACCTTGTTTGGTGCATTATAGGGCTGAATGTGTGTGCAATCCTGTGCGGTACTTTGCCATTCTGTCAATGCAGAGGTCTGGGAGTGGATGGTTCGAGACATTATTAAACAACCATACTAACATAAGTTCAAATGGCGAGGTTTTCTCTGTTAAAGTTAGGAGGAGTAATGTTTCAATGATTATAGAGACTTTGGACAAACTTTACAATCTGGATTGGTTAAGTAGTGCTTCCAAGAATGAATGTACAGCTGCAGTTGGCTTAAAGTGGATGCTCAATCAGGTGAGAGTTTTACTCGTAGTGTGTTGTTTCACATGTCTATTTGTCAGTGGTTTTATTTGCTAAGCATGCCAGATGAGTAGTAGCATCATTACTTGACAATTTATTCTTCGTAAGACCTGTGTGAAAATGTTATTAGCCTCAGTTCCACATGACTTCTAGTTTAACATGACCTGCTAATGGTATAGAATGTTGTTGGTGTAACTGATTGCTACTTCGTACCTCACACAGTTTTTCTTGATGGTTCCCACTCTCTTCCATTTGATCTCATGATCAAACAATGAGAAGAATCAAGTTCTGATTCTTGTGGCCATAGTATTGCAGACATTCCTGTTTAATATTGTGTGTTTTGCAACAGAATAATCAACTTTCTTTGGCCTTCTGACGAGGTAGGCAGGAAGACTAGCTTGTATAGAGTGTTTTCTGGTATATTTGAATGATACTGTTACGGACGGGGGACTATGGTGGCGTTGAAGCTGTATGTTATTGTTCAAAGTTTATGCCATCCATCTCTTTTTCTGATGGTTGTTCTGGTGGGCCTTTTATGTATCAATGCATTGATGGATCGGTCAATGAGCTCCCATTGAATAGTTTAGTAAATAATTCTAATGTAGACTCTTTTTCTGGACAATGCTTTATGGTCCTTGATGGGTGAACCTGGGATGTGCTTTGCTTTGTTGAATGATGACATTTAGGAAGAGTGGCTTAATGAAACTATTGTGACTCATTTGTATCACATTTTGCTTGCCATTAAAGAACTATTTGTGTTGTGATTAATTGTAAGCACTTGGAAAAGTGAAATCTGCTACTGTCAAGACTATATACCTTTCTCTGAACTGTATTTTTTGCTTATATTGCTTTAGGGTGTGATGCAATATCATGAAGACATAGTACAGTACTTTAAAACCAAGGGTGTTTCAGCTATTTTTCTCTTCCGGAGAAATCTTTTGCGCAGGATGATTTCAGTTCTAGCAAATTCTTATGATCGAGATGCTAAGCTATTAAATGGGACTCACAAGTCTCATGTACATTCACCTCATGAGGTTACTGTCTCTAAGATAGCCTGTCCACCTCCTTTCTTCTTTTTCTTATTAGACATATCTAATTCTACAAGTAATGGTTCAGGCAGAGATACTGGCTAGATACAAACCTTCCATCAATGCAACATCACTGATATCAAGCCTGCGGCAAGTAGAAGACATGTCGGCCAAAGCCTTAGAGTACTTCAAGAGCACTAGGCACATGATTCTTTACTACGAGGATATAGTCAAGAATCACACTGTAAGGAAATTGTCGATTTATTTCTTTATTGTTTTGGTTCAGCTAATTCAATGTTCTTAGAAATGGAAAGATATTACAGATTTTCCTGCCTTTGGATTAGCAGGAGCTATTTGATGTTGAAGATTTTCTGAAGGTTCCTCAGAGAGATCTTTATAGTCGTCAAGTAAAGATACACAAAGGACCGTTATCTAGTCAGATTGAGAACTGGGAAGAAGTTGAAAAGGCCCTTAAAGGAACACACTATGAAAGTTTGCTGCACGGTGATTATAAAAAATGAACAGATGTTATAAACAAGATACTCTGTTGATTTTGACCACCTTCCAGTCACAGAAGCAGGCAGATTCCCACCTGATGAAATTTTGGCTACCACATTTTTAAAAAAAATTTCTTGATTTTCCTCGCACTAATCAGCATTTCATTTATTCTTTTGGTGTTTTTTTGTACTCCTATAGAGAAAAAAGGTATATTGTAACTAAGGAAAATAGAGAAAGAAGGTATATTGTAACTAAGGATATTGTACTAAGGAAAATAGAGAAGTGCTTCACATTGCAGTCTCTAGTTATGTCCTCCAGGCTTGAACCTCAAACAGACTCGAAAGAACAATAGAATTCGAAATCAAGATTTCTATTTTTGTAAGCAATCTTTGTTGTCTTCATATCAAGACAGGAACCATTATGAGGAAACTGTTCTGCATTCATTTTGTTGTTGAAAGCTTTCTTAATTCCTTGTATAGTACTCGATCAAATCAATCCTATTTCCCATATACAGAGAACAAGGCAGGAATTTCTTTAGAAGAACCTTGGAGAGTAATGACATTGTACGTGACCAAGCGCAATCTTTTCCTTGCAATGTGAAGTATCTTGCAACTTGGGATGAATGAAACCTATTATCACTCTCTACAGTAAACTTCACAAATGCAAAATTAGTGGCATGCAAATGGGGCTCTTGTCTTTTGAAGATAACATAAAGAAATCTGGGAAAGGAAAATTTTGGCTTAATTGTGTCTCCACTTTCGGTTGGTGGGTCTTCAAAAGCATTATTCTGACAGATTCTTAAATCTAACGTAAACCCATGATCTTAAACCTAGCAAAGCTTCCGTATACAAAATTATAGCATGCCCTTTTCTTCCTTAGCTGTAAAATCTTGTCTAAATTAACTTAAAGTAACAGAGGAAAAATGTTTTGTAAGAAAAAAAGTTAAGACTTTGATAAGGCAATGCCCTTTTAGGCAAGTTGCATTAAAGAACATTCAAAATCAAACAGCTCAAGGTGGGGAACTCAGTCTTACCGACAAAGGGCATGTGTTGACTTCTCTCTTTGATTTCCTTTCCTGTTCAGGAGAGTAAACATTACAATCTTGATTATAATTTTTGGAAAAATTAAACCCCTATATTTAATTCCTTCACGTGGGTCTCTTACGCATGGCTTTGTTCACAATTCACGTAACAATTTCTCTCTTCTTATACGTTTGTCTATCAAAGTTTTACCTTTTCTTCATCCTACGGATCGGTTTCGTCATGTAGGTTTAAATCTTAAAGATGACAATGTACATAGTTGAAATGTATTATAATTTTGGTATATTTGCAATATTAAGAATGGGAGGAATCTGCTTCTTTCTTTATTTTCCGTTATTCACATATGAAGTTCCTCCTGTGTCAAGTTTTTCAAGGTTAGATGGGATAGAGGACACCCTGTATAATGCCCTCCCTTTCTACCTTGATGGGATAGAGGACACCCTGTATAATGCCCTCCCTTTCTCTTTCTCTTTCAAGGTCCTAAGTTCTTGCAATTTAACTAGTTTGCAAATTAATATGATGCAGTCATTTTGATGCTGCCAATCACAACCTCAGTATGATCCTCCTTCAAACTCGATTGCCCATATTATAAATCAGAAAGCCATTTATATGAACCATGAGAATTTCATAATTATTTCATAATTACGGGAGAAGAGGTTCATATACAGAGAAAGATTCTATCTTTAACCTAAAACTTTAAGGTTTTAGGTTATGGATCCTTTTTTTATATAAATCACTCCATTCTTTCTTTATCTCTGCTGTGGAATTTATTAGTCTTCTGAGACTCCCCTCCCACATTGGACATTGTTAATCCTCACTTTTTTAAGCCGTCCAAGTGTCATTGTGTAAATTGAGCATCTTGCTCGATCAAATAGTAAGTCGGATTACAGACTCAATTTCTACCTGCTATGCGCGAGCACATTTTCCTCAGCAGTTGTTAATTGCATAGCTTGGGATGTTTCACCCTTGTCAGCAGTTGTTAATTGCATAGAGATACTTTGCATCTCTTTTTATCTTTCTTTTTTTTGTTAAATGATTTCCTGGATTTATGATGGTTCTGGTGAACAATCTGCAGGTTTCCTCTGTAAAGATTATACGCAATAAGCAAACTGGTCAACCAGAAAGTTATGGATTTGTTGAGTTTTATTCTCACGCAACAGCTGAGAAAGTTTTGCAGAATTATAATGGTGCTTTGATGCCAAATACTGATCAGTCATTCTGTCTCAACTGGGCAAGTTTTTCAGGAAATAGAAAAATAGATACTGATTCTGATTTATCCAATTGTGTAGGAGATTTGGCAGCAGACGTTACGGATGCTATGTTACAGGAGAGTTTTGCTACCAAATATACATCTGTGAAGGGAGCAAAAGTTGTTACTGATTGAAATACTGGTTGTTCACAAGGTTATGGTTTTGTTAGGTTTGGCCATGAGAATGAGAGGACTAGGGCCATGGAAGAAATGAATGGAGTTTATTGTTCAAGTAGGCTATGCGCATAGGTGTGGAAACCCCTAATAAGTAATAAGTCATCTGCATATCAGCAACATTATTCTTCACAAGGTATATCCTGAAGCTTATTGCTACTGCTGAATAATGGCATTTGGCTTTTGCTTCTATATAACTTTGTCTCACTGGGTACCTACTCCATCAACAACTTTTCTTGTGTTGCCAACTAGTATATGTCTTGGTTGATTATATGAGATTACATTACTGTTACTGCATATTTTGCCTAAAAACAGATAATTCTTGTTGGATTTTAGAACCAGAAATTAACTAAAATATAATAGAATAGAAAAGGAAATAATGCAAGAGGCAATTTATTGATGGGTTGTACTTTATATTGATGTTGAAGACCTAAATATGTAGGCAATGAAATTATAAACTTAGCTAATATCTCGGTAAAGATTAACCAAATAAATAAAAAATTTAAACGTTTAAATCCTAACAAATAACATATGTTAACTTTACTACTCTATCATACTATTCCCAAATTTTATCTTTAAACAAAGACCACATTTTTAACAACTTTGAATCATTCGCCAACATTTTCTCTTGATTCAAAGTTGTAAGACTTCTTGAATTTGATGATATACTTCTCATCACTTTTCAATGGTTGGATTACATCTCTCTATAATTCTTTTCTTTGGAGCACATCTCTCCAATCTTTTCAATAAAACACTTCTCTCTATTCTTTAACATGAGCAGTTTTCTCATCACTCATCTCCATAGAGCTCTTCTCTCTATGATGCGTTTTGGTGCACTTCTCACTAACTAAAAGAGGTTGTCTTCTTCAATATCACTTGCATTGTATTTGCTTGTTCTTCATTGTTAAACTTGCAATCCTTTTTCAAATGTTCAAATCGTTTACACTTAAAGCATTGAGACTTCTCTCTATGCCAACAATCTTTCTTTTCATGACCAAACTTCTCATAATGGACACATTGAGGAATGTTTCATTTCTTCTTTTATGGCAGAACCTTTGCTAGATAGGCTCCCTTCACCATCTTTCCAATTTATTGTTTTCTCACGACCCTTCTTTGCTTGGTTAGTTTCTCTCTTAATCTCTCATAGGTCCCTCAAGATCTTTGAGGCTCTGATACCAAGTTGAAGTTTTTTTGAAAAAAATAAAAGAACATGTATAAGATGAGAATAGATTAGATAAGATAAAAGAATACGTAACATGAAGTTTATTATCTCATCATAATAATGAACTTGGTGGCCTTATATAGGAAACACAAAAAACTCAACAACTTTTAGATAGAGATTTCAGACAACAAATCTGACTTATAAGATAAGATTAAAAAACAAACTAAAGACTTATTCAAAAGTATTTTTGACAACTCTACAATTTTGAATTAATTCCCAATAGTTCTTCCTGCTTATATGCTTATGCATTTGTGGTATGGATATAGAATCCTTTAATAGTTGTAACATTTTGTTGCTTGTGGAGCGGAGTTATCACTTTGTGTTTTTTATTCTTTATTTCCTTGCATATGTTTTCTTCTTAATTTCATTTCTTGTGTTTCTGTTTGGAAAACTATGTACGAAATTTTAGCTGTTCATATGGTAATGAAGGTGATGTGCATTTATCTTAGAAAAGGAACCTAAGGAAATTTGTGATGCATTGTCTCCATAAACTTGTTTGTTGATAGAGTTGATTACTGTCTACTTGCCTTCATGGTATCGTGTTATGTGCCTGGTTCTGGTGAGCTTTCGCTCGGCCTCTACCCCATCGAGGAATGGTCTCTGTGAAGGAAGATCACAAGCGGGAGAAATTATTTACACTTTGTATAGCCGAGTTTTGGTGGAAAAATTAAATGGCTTTTTATTCCCTGAACTTCCCCTTTTATACATTTTCTTTTTCTGAAGCATGGAAAAGAAACTATCCTAAAGCACATGGAGCACTTCCCCTAAGAAATAGTAATGCTTAAAATGGAAACATGGCAACAAGAACATAACCACAGCCTAATTGTTTCTGCTTGTGCCTTAATTAATGGCAACTTCCTAACAAAAACTAGAAAAAAAAACAAATGCATAATAAAAATGTGTTGAATATGTGTTAGCATGTAATATTCCTCCCTCCTTGGAATGACCTTGTCCACAAGGCCATTACATATCAAGGATTGATTATGTGTCCGACAAGTCTTCCTCTACCAAGGTGTGCCTTTTGAGCTGTTTTTTTATCAACGCAACATGCATAACTGGGTGGACTTTACTCTCTTCAGGAAGAGCGGCTTGTATGCCACCGATCCTATATGCTCGATGATCTAGAAAGGTCTATAATATTTTGCGGATAATTTATGCCTTCGTTCTCTAGATAAGGAGTGTTGTTGATAAGGATGTAACATAAGATACACCCAATCACTTACTTCAAATTGGCATTCCTTCCTTCCTTTGTCTTAGGTTGCCTTCATCCTCTCTTTGGTTTTAATGAGTTACTAGTACAGTTGGCGAAGGATTTGATCCCTCTTGCGTAACTTCAAGTCCACCTCAGCATCCTTCATAGACCCGGCTAGTAAAACGTCAACACTGGAGGTTTTTGTCCATATACCACCTCAAATAGAGTGAGTCCAGTGGAAGAATGGAAACTAGTATTGTAGCAAAATTCTGTCCACGATAGCCATCGAGTCCACTATTTTGGGTGCTCCCCTGTAAAACAACGTAGGTACATTTCAAGGGTTCGGTTGGTTATCTTTGTTTGACCATCTATTTACTGGTGGTAGGATGAAGAGAAGCGAAACTTTCTCTCCTGTAATCGGAATAATTCCTTCCAAAATGAGGTGGCAAACAAGGGATCTCGATCACTTACAATTGATTGTGGGACGCCATACAATTTGAGAACATTGTCGTAATATGCTTGAGCAACATTGCTTGCAGTGATAAGTGTCGTCAGAGCGATAAAGTGGGCCATCTTGGACAATCGATCTACTACTACCATGATTTTTGTTTTTCCTCTAGAATTTGGCAAGCCTGTGATGAAATCCACAGATACTTCATTCCTTACTATTGTAGGTGTAGGTATGGGTTGGAGAAACCCACTGGGTACGCCTTGTTCCCTCCTATTCCGTTGGCATGCGTCGCACATTTTGATGTTTCCCAATATCTGTTTCTTCATTCCTTACCAGTAGAATTGTGATCATATGCGTTGGAGTATTTTGTAGTGCCCTTCATGAGTGGCAGAATGGAAACTGTGTATGATTTCTGTTGTCAACGGGGAAGAGGGTAGTAAGTAAATTAGATCTTTGTAGAAGAGTAAACCATCCTTACATGACCATGGCCCTAACAGCTCCCCTTCCTGAAAAAGCTTATGTAGCTTTTACATATCCACGTGATTTTTATTTTCTTCCTGAATGGTCTCTAGCCATGCTGGTATAAACACTAATATTGCCATCACCTGTGTTGGTTCATGCCTTTGGAATAGAGCGTCTGCCTCTGAATTCTCTTTCCCTTACTTGTATTCAATGGTAAAATCATATCCCATTAGCTTGCTGAGGCACCATTGTTGAGTTGTGGTAGTGATGCGTTGGTCCCACAAATATTTCAGGCTTCTGTGGTTAGTGTAGACCACAAATGTCCATCCTAGCAGATATGGGCACCACTTCTGTACTATAAGCACCAATTCCAACATTTCTTTTTCGTAAGTGGGCAAAGCTACATTTCTTCCCTTCAGAGCTTGACTGAAGAAAGCTATGGGTCTTCCTTCTTGAGTTAGTACTGCACCCACACCCATATTAGATGCATCACGTTCAATAATGAAGGTTTGTTTTTTAAATTAAGTAGAGCTAATATCGATCCCTGCGCCATCACTTGCTTGAGCTCTGAGAATGCATTCTTGGCTTGTATAGTCCATTTGAAGTTATCTTTTTTTAACATATTGGTTAAGGGTGTTGCTATCTTCCCGTAGTCTTTGATGATTTTTTGGTAATACCCTATCAATCCTAAAAATCCATGTAGCGCTGATATTGAAGTCGACTTGGGCCAATCCTTTAAAACAACAATTTTGTTTGGCTCCATTCTTACTTCACCTCTACCGATCATGTGTCCTAGATATTGTATCTCTACGGTCCCAAAACAACATTTCTATTTTTTGACATAAAGCTGCTGGTTAGCTAAAATTGAAAACATAATTTGTAGATGTTGCAAGAGATTTTCCCAAGTGGAGCTACATATCAAGATATCATCAAAAAAATACTAGGAAATTTTTGCAAATATTGTCGGAAGATATCATTCATCAATGCCTGAAAGGTGGATGGTTCATTAGAAAGTCTAAAGGGCATTACCAGGAATTTGTAGTGACTGTCATGTGTACGAAATGCATTGGTATCTGGTGATATCCTACTCGCAAGTCTAGTTTTGAAAAATATTGAGCTCCCTGTAATTCATCCAATAGCTCGCCAATCACTATTATGAGAAACTTATCCTTGATATAGGCTAGATTAAGGGCTCAGTAGTCCACAAAAAAATGTCATGACCTATCCTTCTTTTTGACTAGCAGCACCGGTGATGAGTATAGACTGGTACTGGGCCTGATTATCCTGCCCTCCAGCATTTCTTCTACTAGTTTTTCTATTTCCTTCTTTTGAAAGTAAGGGTGCCGATAAGGCCTCATCGAAATTGGACCTATTCCTAGCTTTAAATTGATCTTGTGGCTATGTCCTCGATCTGGCGGAAATCCGTAGGGTTTCTGGAACACTTGTTTGAATTGGGTAAAAATCTGGGCTAAGTCTAGGTGTTGGGCTTTAGCCCAATCCTTACTTGTTTTCCCCCTTCGTTACATGCAACCACCATCAGCCACATCAGGGTTCCTCGACCTCCATTCACTCGCAACTCCTTCTCCATCTGCCATTGATCAAGGGCTCGAGGCATTGGAGTCCAATTGCTGGTGATAGTCACAGACCACTCCCGCCATTGAAATGCCATTATTAACCATTTAAAATCCCAGAGTATAGGTCCGAGTTTTGCCATCCATTGATCTCCGAGGATAGTGTTGCGCCCTCCATTTTGATTGCAAAGAATTCCACTTGAAACGAGTTACCTTGGATGTCAATCAGAAGGTTTTGAATGTGCCCTATGCAAGGGAGCTTGTCATCGTTCGCCACCATGACCGTCAATAGCGCCCCCTCCTCTGCTTTCAATCCCAATTGTGAGACCCATGCTTGATCAAGGAAATTGTGGGAGCTCCTAATATCCAACAAAGCCACAAGCATTCATCCTTCAATCCTAATCAGTACCCATATGATTTGTGGAGCAGCAGATCCTGAAATTGCATGGAGAGATATCTCAACTACCTTGGTTTCAGTCTTGGGTTCCCTTTCTTCTTCAGTCACTTCCTCATCCACAATTCTGAAATCTAGGAGGAAGAGCCTCTTGCAACGATGCCCCGATGTATAGATTTCGTCGCAATTGTAGCACAAGTTTTGGCGTCATCGATCCTAAATCTCTTCTGCGATAAGTCTTCTGATTAGAGGATTGGTGTTTCAGGTTGTTGGATTGGGTGTGGGTTTTGGTTTCTAGGTATGTTAGTTATTGGTGACAGTATTGGTAAATTTAGTTTCAAGTATTTTTTTTTTGCTATTGGTATTTGGTTTCATAGAGTTGGGTGAGGCCGGTAGCATGTGGTAATGTCTGTGGGTTTGCGGTATAAACATCAGCTCGACTGTTCTCTCGAAGCTCGTTGACGAATGACAAACTAATTTATTCGTATATATTTTTATTTCAGTTGGGTGAGTTTTTGTCACTAAAATTGGTCTTTATAGCTTTATTCGGTTATTATTTGAATTATTGTGCCTTATATTAATTTGCGTTTAAAGGGGCAAAAATTGTCGTATTTTAGTTTAACCGTAATAAATTAATTTTTAGACAATTGATGCTATATTATTTGTAATTTTTGTTGTAGGGTATTTGAAGAAAGTGACATGTTTGAGAGTGACTGTGTGTAGCATAAAGGGAGGTAGCTGGCTTTGAAGGTCTCTTTGAAAGGCAACATCTGGCGCAAGTGTGTGGAGTTGGCGTTGTTATGAGCTTACCGAGAGAAAGGTGCTATCTTGGAGTGAATTTGTGCTGCCTTGAGTTTGGAGGCTTAAAACGAAAATAATCAGAAGAGCCGGTGCTAGACACTGTCCTGGAGTGTGGCATGTGCTTGTGCGTTAGGCAATTGTGAGTGGAGAGCAACTCAAATTATCAAAGCAAGTTATAAAAAAACAAGAGATCACGCAAGGTTGAGAAATGGCTTTGGGAAAGGGCTAGTGAGTGACGTGAGTGTGTTAGTTGAGTGAGTGTTGGCTTGGAAAAACATAAATGAGTAGCAGCTGGTGTTGGTGATGTTGAGTGTGTGCTAGAAAAATAAAAAGAAGGTGTGGAGTTCCCTTTGGAGTGGGTTGTTGAGTGAGAAGTGAGAGAGACGTTGCTGGTGAGCTAGGGTGCGTTGGTGAGCTGTACATGGAGAATTAACAAATCAGTAGCATGGTGTGTGTAAGGGTTGTTGTGCTGTTGTTGTGGAGCTGTGTATGAGTAGGCGTGAAACATACAAAAAGAAATACAAGTGCAGTTGGCTGCTTTTGGGAGTGACCTCTGTGTGTATTTAAAGGTGTTGTTGTGATTTATATGTGTGGTTTTCAAAGTGAGGCAGCTGTGAGATCGTGAAGTGAGGGAAGAAGAGTGTTGCGTGACTTAGTGTGTGAGTGGCTTGTGAGTTTGTGAAGTGTCCGTGTGTGAGTAAAAACACAGCAAAAATCAGAACCAGAAAATGACTAGGTGAGTGGCGCAAGTGGGAGGAAGCAGAAGTGAAAAACAACCCTTCATGACTGACCGTCGGAGCTCAACGTTGGCAGCAACTTCAATGAATTTTCTCGGCTAATTTATCTTAATCCTTCGGTTCAATGGCAAAGGCAGGAGCTTGGCGTTTTTATAGGGGAGTTTAAACTACATTTATTTTCTGTCCATTTAATTATTTAGTAATTCATAGATCTTACTATTTAATTATTTGGAGTTGCGTTTTATGACTGGATTAATGTTTGGCAATTGATATTGTGTTGATTTCGGATTTAATTTCATTACTTGTTTTGGGTCAAAACTTTGTATTGGGATTTTAGCGAAATTGGTGAATATTCAAGATGGCTTGAATTATTTGGATCATTTTATCTGTTGTTGGCATTAATTCTGTTTAAGCGTAAAAGTCGAGCATTGGCGTTAGTACCCTTAGTTCTATTTTACTAGTCTGGTGGCAGTAAGTAAATTGGGATTTTGGAAAATATTTTTGTAACAATTCGAGGTGGCTCGGTTGTTAGATTAAAAGCTCGATTTTAATTCTTGGTTGAATTGTTTTAAACTCCCATATCTTTTTGACTGATGATTGCCTGCGTTATTGAACTGTAGGATTGCGTTTATCATCGTTACTTAATTGTGTCTGTTTTCTTATTTAATTCACTCGTTATCATTTCATATCACTTATTTAAATTTTAAAATACCAAAAACAAGTCCTTAGTATTTATTTTAATTCGTTGCAAACTTTAGCGGTAATTGTTCAAATCAAATCCCATTTTTACAGTCTAGGTTGCATTGCATTTAGTTACTTAGGAATTAATTTCATCTTTTGGTTCCTTAAGAGAACGACCCGAGGTTGCGCTATCAGCAATCCTTGGTTAAATTTTTAAAGTAACCCCAAGGCGACAATCAGACGGAAAAAGGTTATTTCAACGAAGCAACTAATCTTCTGCAATTTGGTTAATGCACCCGCCCTTGCTAATAGTCGATCGAATTGGGATTGATATTCCCAAACAATCCCCTTCTGTGTGAGTTTAATGAGCTCTCGATAGAAATCTTCCAACAATGTCGATCCGTGTCGGTCATTTAGCACCTACTGAAATTCCTCCCAGGTAACCTATATACATGAGTCCTTTTAAAAGATTGGAACCAAAGGTGGACTCCTCCTTCGAGATGGTATGTTGCTAATGGAACCTTTTCATTTGCATGGGTCTTATGGAATGCAAAGAACTGTTCAGCCCGGTCAATCCAAGTGTCGGGTCGTCAGCGCCATCATATCGAGGAAAATCCAAGTGCACTACTCATGGTACAATCGTCCGTTGTGCTTGTTGGAAATTTGATTGCTGGGATGTGTCAGCCCCGTTCCTTCTTGTTGCAATTTCATCCAATTATGTTTATAACCAAATGAACATCTCATGCTTTTCATGTTGCATTTGCATCATCTGTTGTTGGGTGGTTTGAATGGTTTCTTCTATTAATTGTTTGGTTGGATTGTGCGGGGACGTGGCATTGTCAGATGCCTGCTCTGATTCCATGTTGTTATGTGCCTAGTTCTAGTGAGCTTTCGCTCAGCCTCTGCCCCGTTGAGGAATGGTCTCGACGAAGGAAGGTCACAAGCGAAATAAATTAGTTACACTTTGTATAGCTGAGTTTTGATGGAAAAATTCAATGGCTTTTTATTCCCTAAACTTCCGCTTTTATTTATTTTCTTCTTCTTGAGCATGGAAAAGAAACTATCCTAATGCACATGGAGCACTTCCCCTGAGAAATAGTAATGCTAAAAATGGAAACATGGTAGCAAGAATGTGACCACTACAACCTAATCGTTTTTGCTTGTGCCTTAATTAATGACAACTTCCTAATTGAAACCTAAAAAAATCAAATGCATAATAAAAATGTGATGAATATATGTTAGCACGTAACATATTGCTTTTGCCTTCGTAAGTGGCTGGAATAAATATCACTTCATGTTGCTCGTTTTATGTTTCATCACCAGGTGATATGCTCTAATGTTCTTCTATTTCTCAAGTTTGATTTTTAATGCATCTTTGAAGGCAAAATGTTGTATCATGATCATGTAAGACATGTGCTAATTTGCATAAAGATTTTCACATTTATGATATCTAATTGATGAAGCTTATACATCATTGGAAAACTAATAACCAATAAAATTTGTGCTGCCTAATTACTTTATTTTTTTATTTTTTATTTTACGCATTGGCCTTTGTGTTGATATGCAGTAAGCCTATATTCTATTAAAGAACTGTTATTTTCTTGCGCTTCATGTTTTCAATTGAATTTTAATCAGAAATAATTCGTATGAACTTTGACCAACTTTGGTGTTGGCTGGTGGACATGTTTTAAATGGCCTGCCTGCCCAAGTAATGACAATTAGATTGCCTAGAAATAAACTTTTTTAACAAAATACAAACTTACTTTATTAAAACTTCTCATTACACAACTCGTTGGAGTTGGGAACCTAACAATGCTTCCATACACTACACATCCTTTCTTTTTCACTCACGTATCTTTTGATTTTGTACAATACATATGTAATTGCCATATTTATAGGGAAGTAGAGTCAACAATAACTGACTATAATACCAGCCTTAATGTAGATGTCCAAAGGAGTTCAAAAACAATTTGGCTTGATATTTTGACCAAGTCAAACACAACTCATAATCTAAAAGCATATATTAAACCAAGTTTAGTTTCTAGCATCCTCCCTTAAACTTGGTTTAATCATTTCGAGCATGTTCTTTAACTTATAAAATAACTCAACTTTCAAGGGTTTTATGAAAATATATGTTATTTGATCTTTAGATGCCCAATACTTAACTATAATTTTTCTAAAGTTTGTTGCATCAACCAAATTGCCACTGTCATCTTTCACAAGCTTTATCTTTTCTTCAACTGGTGTTAAAATTGGTTTGCACACATCCATCTCGAATTTCTTTAAAATATCTTTTGTATATATTCCGTTGTGAAATAAATATGCCTCCATCTGTTGGCTTTACCTTGATACCAAGAAAGTATGACATTAATCTCGTATCTGCCATCTCAAAGTGAGCAACCATATCCTTCTTGAATTCCAGCAACAATCTTGAAGTATTACTAGTAAAATTCAAATCATCTACATAGAGACAAACTGTAACAATATCTCCTTCCTTGTTGATCTTGATATACAAAGTATGTTCATATAGACACTTATAAAAACCATGTTCAATGAAACAAGTATCAATACGAGTATAACATGCTGATCGGCTCTTCGTTTCGATCTTAAGATCAAACCCTTGAAAACATAGTCAAAAATTTAATTCCAAGGATTGCAATATAGGGTGCAACCTCGGGTCGTCTCTCTTAATCGGAACCTAATAAAATAGACCTAAGCTAGCCTATATATCATAAAGCGTAAGTGAAATTAATAAGGAAAGGGGGTTTTGATTTTTCGAAACATTAACTACACTAAATTGCATTGTAAAAAGTATTTTTGGATTTTTGAAAATAGAAAAATAAAAAGATTAAGAC
>JANIPN010000218.1:70462504-70476156 GCA_027478595.1 Erythroxylum anguifugum
AGTTAATAATAACATAATTAAATATTGTAAAATAAATATTTATACAATAACAAAATAATAAATGAATTACATCAACTTTTCTTTTTATACTACAGGGGTATTTTTGTCATTAACATTGTTTTTTGTTTTGTCCCTTGCAACCAAACACATTTCTGTCCTCAGGACAAAGACAATTTTTTCTGTTCTGTCCGCTGCAACCAAACATCTCACTGTCTTCAATTCTTGTTCTGTTTCGTCCTCTTCTATTCCGTCTCGTCCTGTCTCGGCATGTTGAAAACGCTAACCATACAGACAGTTGGTGATTGTTGTAGGAGAGTCGCAGTCTTCTTGAAAGACAGTTACCTTTCTTAATGAAAATCCCTTTTCCATTATCCTCATCAGTTACAAGAGTTGATTAATTTTTCTATTTTTATTACAAAAAGTGGGATTATATCAAAAATTAGTATTAGAGCTAGCAAGCCATGCCCCAGAAGAACTCTAATAGTAAAATGGAACTAATTGAGAATGAGTTAGAAGGAATCAGAGAAGCATTTAATAGGATTCTAATGGTGGAAAGGGATGTTGAGAGAATTCAGGAGAATGAGAAGACTCTCGCAACACTCTCTTAAGGAGTGACCCAAATGATGGCCACAATTAGTGAACACCATAGAATAGTGTAAGGGGGATTAAGTCCCTGGAAAAAGAGAAGAACACTGGGAGAAGGGGCTAGTTCTGTTGAAAAGGAAAAGAATGTGAGAGCACCTATGGGAGTGGAAGAGATAGTAAATGGTTACGGATGCACATACCTTGCAGCCAATAAAATTGTTGGATGGGAGATGTTTGGAAACTCAAAAATTATGGCGAATAGGGAGGCGTCTTGAGATGTTATTCTATGTAACGAATCTAGAAGGCTAGTTATATCAAGCATAAATGTTTTTGAAATGAATAGAATGAGTGAAAATAAAAAGTTAATGGCGGCCAGAATCAGTTTTGAGAAGGATGTTCTCACTTGGTTTGGATGGACTTATGCGAGAACACCATTCGGCAGTCTGAATGATCTAAAAAAGCAGTTGATTAAGAGGTTCGACCAAACTCAAACAGGAAATTTATGCGAGAGGTTTTTGGGTATAAAATAACATGGTTAGTGGTTGATTATTAGAGAGAGTGTGAGAGAGTCTCGGCACCACTTACGACATTGCCTGTGGAGGAGCTTGAATCCACTTTTGTGAAAGGGTTGAAGGCAAAGATCAGAGTTGAGTTACATTTGATGAACCCAATTGGGGTTAAAGCCCTCATAAATATAACCCAAATGATTGAAGAAAATAACTGGACCATCAAGCATAAAGGAAGCCCAACTGGATCAACTTCTCTTAAACCCAGTTTGTCGGGAGAAGGAAGTGGGGTTTCTTGGGTTAAAATTTGAACCAAGAAGTCAAAGTCAAGACTTCTACCTGAGAGACTTTCTTGAACAATTGGGTCACACAAACAATCCATGAACCAACGAGAACCACTATAGAAGGAGGTTGACGACAGATACGACTCACTAATGTCGAGATCCAAGATAGAAGGGCATAGGGGTTATGTTATTCATTACAGAAAAATACCGGCCAAGCCATATATTTCAGAAGGAGCTTTAAATTTTGCTCGTTACCGACAAAGAAAGAGAATAAGAGGAGAGCATGAAGCTGAGGGACGACTTGCTAATTTTAGGAAACAAGGCCTAGAATGCCGAGGTATGAAGACCTTAGAATTCCAAACTACTAAATCTCATAAGATTGAGGGACGACTTGCTAATTTTAGGAGACAAGGCCTAGAATGTCGAGGTATGAAGACCTTAGAATTCCAAACTACTAAATCTCATAAGACGAGATCTCGCCTTATGGAATTTAGTGTTCTAGAATGAAGACCTTAAAATTTCAGACTCCTAGCGCAGATCCCACACAGCACCAACATAAGCACCAACAGCCACGCACACTAGTCAACTCCCAACCATCCTCGTTCAACCCACATAGACTCAACACCCCAACCATCCCAACAAACTCACCAACCAGTCCTCCTTCAACCACGCAGAAAAAACAAACCCCCTTCATCTACGGTTATTTTAACTCACACCAGTTGTCCGCTTTAAACCCAACAACCCTCCTCTCAATACACACATGCCACTCGGCACAACACAACTCACGCACCAATACCAGCCTTCCACATTTAACCAACGCCTCACTATATTCTTTTCTTTTATTATTGTTACAAGTTTTTAATTATTTCTTTCTTTTCGATTTTTTATTAATTCCTTTTAGTTGTTTTTCCTCTAGTTCATTTTTAATTATTATTCAGGTGTTTTTACTATTTTTTAAGGTGATTTTTGTTTCTCTTGTTAATGTCATAGGGCGTTCTAAGTTTACTACTAAGACTGCAGCAAAGGGAAAATCGCCAGTACATACTACTTCACACCTCTAATCTACTGCAAACTCTAAAGCCAGTAACAAAAGGAAACGTGCGTGGATTGCGAAAAATACTTTTGTTCTACCACCTGTTGAGTCAGATTTACGAGGATGTCTCACTTTCAACACCAAAGAGTGAAAACAACGGTAAGCTATTATTAAAACTCAACATATTGTTACGGGTAAGCACGTACACTACCCTTCCCTAAAAAAATTGGAAATTAAGAAAAAATTTGACAATCTGCTATTTGATATGAGTTAGAAGTACTTTGCATTGATTAGTTGTCTTGTTTCTATTAAATTAACTAAGGAGTTTTACATGAACTTTAAATTTGACAAACCAGACAATTTTACTTTAAGTAGCCCTAATGTGATTCAATATAGATTAATAGGATTCGAATTCAAACAGAGTATCACTGGATTCAATTTAGCCTTAGGGTTAATAGATGAAGATTATGCTAATTCGACTTATTATAAAGAATTGGTCATAGACTATGGTGAGTTCAACTCTTTTCAAGCATGGAAATCAATGTCTTTTGATCCTTTTCCTTATCATCCCAGTCAATCTAAGGGTAGTGATCTTAATAAAATAGAGTGGATTTATAAGCACCGTTTCTTAGCCTTTAGTTATTCTGATCGAAAGGCTACTGCATATATATGTACTACGGTTGAATTGTTCTTTATTTGGTGTATGGTGAATAAGGTGCATGTTAATTTAGGTGCTGGTTGGCGATGCAATTTAACACTGCTTTATCTTCAAACAAAAATTTATGTCTTAGTTCTCTTATCACTCATTTGGCTATTAATTTGAATTTGGTTGATATGACTGACATCGATATGCATATAGCCTATGAGATGGAACTTTTGGATATAATTTTTTTAAGTAGGATGAGTGTAATTGGAAAACAAAGGAGAACATGCCGCGATCGCATTGAGAGAGGTTCATCATCAACACAATGAGAGCATAGTACCATTCGACCAATTTTATATCTTTCGGCTCCATAGATTTGACAGGATTATCATTCTTAGTTGGATAAATTAGAACACAAAATTCCTAAAATAAAGAAAAATTTGGATTCTCTACTTCAATTCATGTGGGTTTTACCTACATACACTCACCATAGTACATATCCTTTTCGACGCTCACCCTTTAGGGAAGTCCTCAATTATTTATTTTCTTTGATTATCTTTATTGAGTTATGAGTATCTTATGCATACATTAAGGACAATGTATGATTTAGGTGTGAGGGAGCGAGTGTTTTCATTTTGATGAACTTTGTGACTTTGCTTGGACTCATAATATGTTGATTCATATATTAATTATTCCTCATGATAACTTCATAATTTTCTGATTGTTGTTTATGAATAATCCTTAAGTTAGGATACATTTTTTATTTAAGATCTAATGCATGAGATCGATAAGCATGATTAGTGTTTTCATTAAATTATTTCAAGTATCTCATTGATTTTGTTGAATGAAAGTGTGCAAGTCTTGATGCATTTTTTACAGCTACATGAGCTTCGAGCCTACGAGCATTCATCACATGTGTGCTCACATATATCTTTCTGCTGTGTATTATCAAACATAGCTTGTCTATGCTAGAACTTGCTTTTGAATACGTGTTAGGACCACATTTTTTATGAATTTGTATATAAATATGATGGGGGAATTTAGGATAATTATTTTTAACCTAAAGAAGCCTACCTTCATTTTTATCCATGGAAAAACAATTTAAGCCTTACCCTTTCTTTTCTTGCAAAATAACTTTGTTACAAGCCAAATTTACCCTTTTTGTTGTTGATATCTTTCATAATGTTGAACCCCTAAATTGAAGGAATTGTTTTAGCATATTTGCATAGGATTTTGGTTAATCGCGTGAAAAGTAAATTAGATTATTCAAGTTGCATTTTTTTTAGAATGGAGGAGAAGTAAATAAAACAAAATATCCTCTTTAATATTGTTGTTGAAAAGAAAAATAAAAGAAGAAAAGAAAAGAAAAGAAAAAGTGATTAAAAGAGATGTTATTTGAATCAAGTGAATTCTGATTTAATTTGAAACTTGTGTGGATAAGTTTGTATGATCAATTTATTTAGCCAAAAAGCTTCTTCTTGTCATACCTTACCTAAGCCACGTTACAACCATTATAAAGTCCCTTTTGATTTATGCATTAGGTTCATTATTGTTTAGTGGTGGAGATATGATTCTTGAGTAAGCTTATGGAAATAACTCGATATGTTTTGATTTGAGAGCTTAATGAACCCTAAACACTTTGAGCGTATAGAGTGAAATCTTTGTGAGGGTGCCAAATCGTGTTCATTTGATTTTGACGGAATTACTGAGATGTTATGTTTTAACAATATGTCCTATGAGTGCTTATTCTCTCGATTGTTATTTTATCTTAACCCTTAAATGTGAATTAGCTTTTATATATTTTTGGATGACATGAAAGGAGAAGAGACATTGTTGTGAAGATGACTAATGTATTGAATTGAAGTATGCTTAAGGACAAGCATGAGTCCGATGTGGGGGAATTTAATAAGATGTTATCTTGCTATATTATTTGATATTATCTACTTTGTTTTGGATTTATTTTGATGCTTAAATATGTAAATTAATGTTTGTTTTGTTTTAGCAGATGAAACATGGAGATTGCATTAAGCTGGGACTCTATTGATGATAATCACAAATTTTGGATAAAGTGAAGAGATTGCTGCAGTGGATAAGGATGATCATTTAAAGAGTTGGAGTTTAACGGGGAAACTTCTTCTTATCCCTATCATGTAGAAGTTTGATTTTGAATTTGTTTTAGATAGACATCTTTACAAGTTAGAATTAGATTACGATTGGATCATAAAACTTTATAAAAGGGACGTTCCTCACAACAGAAAGAAGTTCTTTATTTTTTTACGTCTTTTGTAATTCTTAGTCTTTTTTTTTTCTATTTTTGTTATTGGAGCAAAAGCCATGTGTGGCTAAACTCTGTTATTCTGATTCAAGAGGATTCAATACTCTAATTGTAACCTTGTGAGATTTTGTGTTGTAAACCTTTTATTCACGTTTTAATTCAAGTATTTTTTGTTTTGAGTTCTCATATTTCATAAGTGATTAATATTCGATTAATATGACAATTTAATTTAAAATTGATTATTCTATCGATATCCAAGAATTTAATGATCCGTAATTATCATGAAAGATCGATACAAGTAGCAAATAGGCTATTTATGATTTTTCATATTTAACTTATGATAAGCAAGAAAATTAAATTGAATAGTTGCAGCTATCTCGATTATTTAATTTAGGATTTAGTCTTTTTCACGGTTATTGCTATCATACTCAGTCAATAGATGATAAGTTTTGGTTTAGTTGCTGGGTTTGAACTAATTAATTTAAAAAATTTTGAGAGTTATTACGACTATCCTAATATATTTCAGACTAACTGCTTGAATCATGAAAATATTCTTTTTAAACAATGATCAATGTTACAATTAAATGAGATCTTTCCCTTGAATCGGAGTTTGATAATCTTGACTTTCTTATTTTTAAATTCAGTTGATTTAATTTGTTTTCGTATTAATTTTAGTTAATCAGTTATTTAATCAAAAAACCCGATTTACTTTTATTAATTGAAATTAAGAAGCTAGTGTTTAGTTCTCTAGGGATTCAACCTAGTTCCAAGGCTACTACAAAAGTTTAGAGAATCAGAATTACTTTGAGGGCTTCGACAACCCGACCAGCATGTGTGAGATCAAACAAGCTTTATATAGTTGGATATTTGATTCAGGTCATGCAATAACAAATGATGAAGAAACTCAATTCTTATTGCTATTGGTATAAGATAGGACAAATTGTGAGTCATTTATGTGTGAAACCCTAGATATAAGGTGGAGTGGTTGTAATTTTATTATCAAAAGTTGTATAGTAATTGGGTTAAGAATATGTTGATATCATTAAAAAATTATAATATGATTTGTTTAATGATTATCAATTAAGATTGGACAAAGATTTAGATTGTAGTAGTTCAGTATCAACTTTAGCTTTAGCTTGATATGTTGATCATATGATTGATGTGAGTCTCGAATATGCATAATTCATTTACAAAAAAAACTCTATTAATTCTTACAATAAGACAGAGTTAGACAATTATTTGGAGTAAAGTGTTGTGTCCTCGATTGAAAATGTGTAATTTGACATATTGATATAATGGAAGACACATGGAAGTATTTTCTAATCATGTAAGCAATTGCACAAGATCTCTTAGCAATTCTAATATATATTGTTACTTCGAAGTTTGTTTTTATTACTGACGGTCGAATAGTTAGTTCTCACCATGCTTGACTTTATCCTAATATTGTGGAAGTTTTTATGTGTGACCAAAGTTGGTTAAGTGAAGAAGTTATTTAAGGTAAATTTTATTCTTTGTGATAGGTTAGTTTTAATTACCTTAATAATTTTAATAATTATATATTTTATTATCTTTATATCGTTACAGGTACTGAGACCAATCTTCTAATTGAAAATTTCTTTGAACAAATATTCGATAATGAAAGTATATTTATTATCAATTATCATGTATTGAATATTTATTTAATATAATTATTGCATAATTGGGTATAATTTGTATAATAATGCTAATGAATTGATAATAACTTGAGCTTCAAGTAGTTGAAGTTTTCGTAATTGACTAATTCTTTATATTTTATGGTGAATCTAACAATATGCTTAATGGTAGATTGACCATCTTCACCAGAAAAGAAGTTGAATTCGGAAATTCTGTAGCCACGAGGATAAGGATTATCTTGATAAATTTATTATCGATAAGACTTGTGAAATTCTAGATGATTAAACTATCTTAAACCAGGCTCATACAGTTCCTGAACTACTTTTCTGATTGCATCCGTATCAACTTGTAACCTTATTTATAGTGAGTGAATAATGGGATTGCAGCTTACAACTATAATGCTACCTCTCAAACCATATTGTGGTTCATGATTTTCAGCGTCCCCATTAAATCCTTGTATGGAGGAATTAGAGGCTTGACAGCATATTGGTTGTTACCAAGATCAATGCGAGAAGACATAATAAGGATATCCTCTTTCTTGTATAAAGGGACATATCTTTCATCTACAAAAGAATGTAGATGGAAGGCAGTTGCATTCTTCTACTTTTGTGGCATTATGAGTAAGATGCCCCACGAGTCCTTCAAAAATTTACTTTGCTAAAGTAGGTGAACTTTACTTAGCAAATTGTATTAGATAGACAATCAATTTATCAACATTCTTTGTCAATATTTTGATAGCGTTGGCTATGGAGGTCGTATTAGACTCCAATTCTAGAATTTCGTTTGTTTAAACAACGTCGTTTTGTTGCAATGATTTTAGATTGTCGTAAACAGAAAAGTTAGCTAAAGGCAAGACTGCCATTTTAAAGTTTTCTATCATCACCAATGGTTGTAGGGACTTTTTCCTCTAGAGCTGGAGGCTAAGCAATTTCTTTTTCATTCCTCTTTCTTGGCATTGTTGTCCCACAAAGAATGCCAAATTGTTTAATGTTAATCTAGAATTTAGGCATGTCAAGGAGGAATTCTCCTTAAATTTGTTTCTGACCTCCTATCTATGATATAAATTCGCTTCAAACTTATAAAATGGAAGTCTAAGTTACCAAAATGCTAAGATATGTTGAAATGAAATATAAAGTGAAGAAAGCAATGAATTGTTGCGAATTACATACTACAAAAGGGAATTCGATATAACAAAGTTAGATTCGCAAAGAAAAGAAAGATGACAAATAACAAAATGTGTTCAAAATAAGTTGATTGATTTCTATAGAGTTTTTTTTTTTTTTTGTTGTATTGCGATTGTGTTGGTCTACGTGTCATTTTTTTATTATCCCAATGCTGGTAAATGTATATTCCTCTCATCTTTAAGCACTTTTTTATTACAACTGTCCACTTTCTTACATTTTAGCTAACCACCTACTACTGTTTCCTTAACTCTAATATCCTAGAATTTAACTTCAAAGTAACTTCTTATCTTCTAACCCCCTTAGCTATATTTCTATTTAGCAATCTTCCACCATTTTCTCAACTTTCTTGTTCTAGCCAACTGTCTCCCTGAACTCTGGACTTCTTAACTGACTCTCATTTTTAGTATTTAGGTCTCTTTTATTTATGAGCTAAACTTCATAGCTTTTCAAGCTATATGGGCTTAGTTAATGTAAGTTAGCATCACAATTGTACTATTTTGAGTATGTTGTACTATTCTTAATTTTATATAATTATATTTGTATAAGAATTAAATGATCATTTTTAAGTTAATCATGATTATTATTTATAAGAGAAATATATGAAAAGTGATGTTAATAAGAATTCGAGAAATGGGTTATTTTTATATCTAATTTACATTTGAGATAAAATTAAAGTAAAACTAAAATTTGAAAGATTATAATTTTATAATTTAAAAAAAATTATTGTGGCGGCCGCATCACAAGTAAACCCACCGCCAGGTTGGATTCGAAATATTGAATTAACCAATACTGAAGATTGTCTTTTCTTTTTTTTGACTCCTTCTCTCTCTGTCTCTGTCTCTACCCTGTTCTACGTTGACCCAGGCAAGGTTCTAAAAATTAGGCAGACGCTTTCAACGGCTACAAAGTGCACTCCTTTGTTTCTTCACCGCGTGCGAATCTCTTCAAGGTATTTCTTTTTTTTTTTTTCTGGGATTGTGGTGATTTTGGACATGGAGCTATTGTTTGTTGTCACGCCATTTTGTTTTGGCAATTATGTGTTTTTCTTTTGATTTATGATAAAGGAATTTGATGCTAGTTTTAGTCTACTGAAGAAAGGAACAGAATATCTAGACGTATTTGATTGGCATAAACCAAGTTTCCTTCATGGAGTTGATGCTTTTGGGTTCTAAAAGTTTTAAGAGCTGTCTTTGTCTTTATTTTATTTCTGCTGGCACTATAAAGCAGAAGCTTTAGTCTTATGGTGTCGTTTCATGATTCCCCTTTCTATTTCTCGTCTTCTATGTGTTTAATTTTACGACGGTGTCGAAAACGGCACAGAACTCGAAGCCCGAGTGTTTTTAGAGGCTTTTCATTTAGTGATACAGTTTTTTGTTGGTTGCTGGAATTTTTGCCAACATCTGTTGCTCCAAATTGGAAGAATTTTGTAAATGTCAGTAATGATATGGGAAGCAGGAGTATCCAGACTTTTGAACGAATACGAACCTTTTGAATGACTTTGTCTCAATGTTGGTTTGAGTAGTTCTTGTGGGAAGTTTCGTGTGTAGGTTACTTGGTGCAATTTATTCTAATACGTTTCATTTGGTTGATTTGGTAAAAGGGCTTTGATTGAGGTGGACTGGCAATCTGTGATACTGTAGTTTTACAATAGAGGGACGCTGCTTCTTGCGGGTGAATGATGGATGGTCAACAAAATAGAGAGTACATCTACCTCAAGTGATGGATGGTCGAATCTTGAGAGAAAGGGACCTTGAAGTTGATCTTGAAAGTGGTGGGGCAACATGCAAAGAGGATAGAACTAACAAACATGTTTCATCAAATAGACAAACCAATAAACTTGTAGATGGGGATGGGCCACTGCATTTTGATGGATTGTTGAATTCATCAAAATTTGGGGAGGTTGCTGACAAGAATGTGGATTTGTTGGTAGACAAGAATACAGAAGGAGAAGAGGATCAGCAACACTTGAACTTTTGGCTTAGAAAGCACATAGAAGAAAAGAAAAAGAAGAAAAACAGTAAAATGTGTCCCAAGCCTCCAAGACCTCCTAAGGGTCCAATATTGGATGCTACTGACCAGAAGATGGTGCAGGACATTGCTGAATTTGCAACGAGAAGACGTGCCTGGATTCAGCAAATTAAAGCTGTAAAGAAGACGAGAGCATCAAAATCATCTTGGAACAGCAGTCTATCTGCAATGGTTGTGACAATACTCTTTTGCTTGATTATCATCTTTCAAGGTACGGTAGCCTTCTGGAGTTTGGTCGGATTCATTTGCAGCCTTGTGTCTATTTCTCCTATTAGAATTAAGTTTCAGGAAATGTATGGTCATTCACTTAATTATTAAATAATGTCAAGGTTTTTAAATTTCTGATGAATACCCTATACAGTATATAATCTTCAGTTTCCAAGTAATTGCTTGCATAACTTGCGTTATATGCGTGTCTTGCAAAATAACAATTTGTATTTCTTTTTGTACAGCAGCTTTGGTAACCTTGCTTATTATCTGAACATCTGTTTGTTTTAATTTTTGAACTTTCTTTACTCTTGGTTTCTTGTTTTTCTACTTTAACTCATTGACATTTATGAAAACTTGATGGAAATAAAACTCACTTTCTTTCTATCATAAAACTGAATGAGGCATGCAAACCCATGCACCAAAATATACATATATATATATAGGGATTGTGTCTTGTATATGAATATGTGACATGATTACTGTGTTAAAATTTGGAATTGCATGGTCATCTTTCCATCACTTCAAAAGTTGGCTCTATGAATCTATTATTATGTCATGATATCTTGGGATGATAGCTCTTACTCATTTATTGAGTACTTCTCGAGATGGATCTTTCTTCTTTACCACTGCTCGAAATAAAGAATATTAATTTTACACTTGTAAGGACATCAAAAACCATAGGCTTGATGATAGGGGGAAAAAGATAAATGTTAGAAGCCGAGGAAGCAAGTAAAATTTATAGGTTCAGTCTTTTTCACCTACTGCTCTCAGCAGTTATTCAGACTGTTACAGGTTCTTGGCATCTTACAGAAAAAGAATCACTCAAAAATTGATGACATGCTTTGCAATGAGTTAAGGGTTTCATGTCCCTTTTCGTAATCTTGTCTGTGATTACATACTTTAGTGCCCTCTGAACTTAAGTGTACTGTGCAGCTTTTTGGCTTTTGTAATTGTTCCTTCGATATAATTTTGGTCAGTGAGTTCTACCATTCTTAATCTTTGCAATGCTAGATGCTTCATTCTGTGAATATGAGGATTAAATTGTGATTTTTTCATTCAAATATGAGCTGCATGTCTTCATAATCTATGCTATCTGCTTCAATTTGTGACACATAGCTCTGAATTGTGACTTTTACATCCGCATGAGCTGCATGTGTCCTCATAATTATTGCGATGCTATATGCTTTAATAAGAGCTCCGAAAGAGGACTGACTGTTCTAGTATAAGCTGCATATGTCTTGTTAACCTGAAACTGGAGCTTTCTTTTCTGTGCTAACACTGCTTCTATTCACAGTCCAGCCATAATAGTTGACTGTCTATGTAATTTCCTTGGTCTATATCTTGACTGTTCAATTACTAGCTAATAGTTATTGTTTATTCAATTAGCTTGCTTGTGATTGTTTAGTCTTAATGACTCCCAAGATGCTACATCATCTTCACGTTTCAACGGATAAGTTTTGGAATTATAATCAAGATGTTTTTCGTCTAGAGGGGCCTTATCTTAAGTTAACACTGCAAAAGACCACATTGATTTCATGTTTTGGACTTTTCTTATAGGTATTTGCTCGAGGCACCAAGGAACTACATCGACAAAAGTGTATGTAGAACCAGCACTTTCAGGGGAAGAAGGCTTGATATCAATCCACTTGTTCAATGCTTCAGTTACATGAAGGTAGTTCCGGCTTCCTTGGGTGATTATTACATAATTTTCATTTTCCATCTTTGTACCAATACCTAGGTGAGGGACATTAATTATATGCATTCTTCTCTTTGCATTTTTATTAATTGGATGTTTCCATTATTTGAACCTGTGACCTTGTAGTCGCAAAGGAGTAACTGGTAGCTTGCCCTCAAATTCTACTTTTCTTTCCTGTTCATAAAATGTTCCATTTTCCATGTGATCACAGCTTGGCAGAGGATGGCATTCTCTTCTGATATGAAGAAGTGAAGCTGCTAAATTTTCTCCTCTTGATGGAGTGTTACTGACTCAGCATCCGACTGTTCTGTGTATATTTTTGAGGAGACCCCCTACTCTGATGAGATACTTCAACATACCCTTTTGTACAAAGTTATTAAATCATATGATCCAACAATTTTACTATCTCTGTTTGATTAATCTGGTTGGCGACCGTTCTTTCCTGGGATTTCAATACTTAGGAGAGACTATATCAACTGTTTGTTCTCAACGTAAACCCCACTCATTGCTTTCTTTAACTTCTTGTCTTCCAGATTGACTTAATTGTTATAACGTTTAATGCCTTTACAAATTTATCACAGAATCACAGAAGATATTCAGAAAGAAGGAAACAACTGCATTCGGTTTTACATGTCGATATAGCCATTAGTAGTAATCGGCTTAAATAAGCGTGATAGTCTAGTAATTCAGTGTATACTAGTGTAGGATTACAATCCTGGAGTCTTTATTTAAACGATGCATATACGTTTAGCAATTAACATCGGCATGACTTCCGCTGCTTCCCGTATCTGTATTGTCTTCTTCACTCTTCTTTGTAACAATTCCCTTCTCCTTAGTATTCTTGTCGACCAAATTAATCTCTAGAAATCGTTTTTGAAGATCAAAGAGATACTCCATGTTGCGTTGGTGTTCTCCCCATCTGACCACTGGATTAACAGTTGAGTAACAACGCGATTATTTCTTTTCGTCATTCGTCTCTCAAGTACTGCCACCGACAAACGTTCTAACAGGTGTAAGAAATTTTGGCAGTGACAACAAAGTTCTTCCTTGCTCTATGTATGCCCTTTTCAACTCCAACACATGAAATACAAGATGTATTAAAGAGTCTGATAAGAATTTTGTTTAGAGAAATCGAGGGAAAAGATATGCAGGAGAGTATTAGAAGACAGAGGGAGTATCTGCAAATTTCTTCGTATTCCTTATCATTGATCACTGCTGGTTTATATAGAAATCACAAGTAGAAAGAAAGAAAATGTCGTCCTCAACCACCGAAACAAAAGGAACCACAAACTAGTGCCCATAACTGATAACTATCTAAATACAGGAAAGCAACGTGGATAATCCACAACTCTAATTAAACAGAAAAACCAGCAACTACACGTGATCGAATCTTCAAGAAATGCAGCAGTTCCTCCAACTTCCGTCCCACGCACTCTGCACGTATATTGCACATATCATTCCTTCCTGTTGCAGAGAATCCTTATCCTCAAGGATTGAAATAAGTACGAGCGAAACGTCGACGATTCTCCCACGTCGCATCCTCTGCAGGTGCTAT
>JANIPN010000218.1:70476256-70495708 GCA_027478595.1 Erythroxylum anguifugum
TCCTTTGTTTTGGATTTATTTTGATGCTTAAATATGGAAATTAATTTTTATTTTGTTTTAGGAGTTGAAACGTGGAGATTGCATTAAATTGGGACTCTATTGATGATAATCACAAATTTTGGATAAAGTGAAGAGATTGCTACCATGGATAAGGCTAATCACTTGAAGAGTTGAAGTTTAACTGGGAAACTTCTTTTTATCCGTATCATGTAGGAGTTTGAATTTGAATTTATTTTAGATATACATCTTTACAAGATAGAATTAGATCACAATTAGATTAGAAAACCTATGGACGTTCCTCACAACATAAACGGGTTCTCTCTTCTTACGTTTTTCGCAATTTTTTTTCTTCTATTTTTTTATTGGAGTTAAAGCTATGTATGGCTAAACTTAATATTTCTGATTCAAAGGGATTCGATATTTTAGTTGTAACCTTGTGAGGTTTTGTGTTCCAAAAATTTATTCATGTTTTAATTCAAGTAGTTCTTGTTTTAAGTTCTCATATTTCATGAATGATTAATATTTGATTAATCTAAAAATTTAATTTAATATTGATTATTCTATCGTTATCCAAGAATTCAATGATCTGTAATTGTCATGAAAGATTGGTACAAGTAGCAAATAGGTTATTTATGAATTTCCATATTTAACTTATGATAAACAAGAAAATTAAATTAAATAGTTGCAGCTACCTCAATTATTTAATTTAGGGTTTAGTCTTTTTCACGAAGCTTATTGTTATCATTTATTTGATATGGAAAGCTATCATGCCCAATCAATAGATGATAAGTTTCGATTTGGTTGCTGGGTTTGAACCCATTAATTTAGGAAAATTTGAGACTTATTACGACTATTCTAATATGTTTCAGACTAATTGCTTGAATCGTGATAATATTCTTTTTAAACCAATGATAATCTTTTTTAGAAACATCATCTCTAAGAGCAGTATGATAATCAAACAATTCTTTCATCTTATTAAGAAAATTATTCATTAATAAAGTTTGTTTCTCCGAATGATAAAACTCTTGACGAAGAGACATAATTCCATATTCAATGTAATTTCTAAATATATTTTTTTTCAATTTTTAGCCAGGAATCTCGAGTAGTTTGACGCTTAACAGAAGTAATTATATATCTTAAAATATTACGAGAAATGGTGGATTAAATCCAAGAAAGAACAAGGTAATCAATTTGTAACCATTGCATTGCATATAACCTAAATCATCAATCGGTGGAGTGATAGAATCATGAGTATGCACATAAACTTTTTGACCTTTCAAGACATAAATGAATTGTTCATGCCAAATTAGGTAATTAGAATAATCAAGTGTTTTTGGAATATGCTACCAAATATTGGGTAGCAAGAATGTAGGATAAGGTCTTTCAGAAGGAGGAGGAGGTGGTGTAGTTTGTGTTGATGGATGAGTAACATTAAAGGGTGAAGAAGAATCAGTAATTGTCATTCTGAAAGAGAGAACAAAGAAAAGAAAAAAATGGAAGAAGAAGAAAGAAGAAAAAAATAAAGAATATGTTTAGAATCTCAACCCTAATACAAGAAAGATAAATGAGGCTCGACAACCCTAAATATACCCTATGGAAAATATGTAGGAGTACAGACTACATGGTATGCCCAAGGATATTATAGAATAATAAAAACATACCTTAACAACTATATTTCATAATACAAAAGTAAAAATATTTCAATATATATCTTAACAAGTAAATTTAAACATAATTTAAATGTTAATTTATATTTATTTTATATACATATGTAGAAATATTAGAAACATAATTCCTTTTGAGATGTATATAGATAAGAAAAAAATTATTTGAATATTATTTACATACACATAAACAATGTGTGTATATATATATATACACATAATAAAATCATTATAATTGTTTTCGATACGTATGTAGTGTAAAAAAGTCGAGGGCAAGCCTTGGAACAATTGGTAAAATTTGTTCATTCGTAATTAGAAGGTCACATGTTTAAATCATAAAAATAATCTCTTTATAAAAATACAAAAGCAGGGTCACGTACATCGACAACCTTTTCTAGATTTGCACAAAGTCGGGAGCTTTATGCACTGGATACGTTGACTATGTAGTGTAAAAAAGTAAACTTAATTTTAACGTTATAGAATATTTTAAAAAATCTCTTCATGCATTTTAAAAGTTGTTATAATTATGATTTATATTTCATGCATTATAAGAGTGCATTAGACTTTTTAAGGAACATTCAAGTTTACGATACAATATTTTTAAACTTATTCCCATATTTTTCAAAATTATACAGTGCAGTTAATTATAGATGTCTAGAGTTAATTGGATTTTGTTTGAGTGAGGAAGGAAAATTCATCCATACTGCACAGAGGTTGCATATTCTCGGCAACTCAACCATTTCTACAGTTAAAACCTGCTGATGCACTTAGTCTATTTGATTAAAAAACAAGCTCAACTTGCAGATTGGGATGCTGATCAAATCCATCCAATGTATAAATCTTAATGCTTCCAACACGGGAAACAATCAGAGGATACAACAAATTGGAACCCCACACACTTGGATCTGGTTACAGGCTGCAGTACAATGTCTAATAGTCATCTGCCGTCGATTCTCCATATCTGCGTTTCTCAGCATCTGTGTAGAATATGTAAAGCAGGAAGCTGAGTGCATGAACTTAGATAAAAGCATGCAAGATCATTCAGAACATCAACTATAAGTTTCTTTTTGAGGTCTGTGATTATTAGGAGGACAGCTTTGACCATCTGAACCATTTAACCATTTATTTGATCCTAAAAAGATCAAGAATTAACTGATATTCAAATTTGATCCTTTATATCATTCTCCTCAACCCGTATTGTTGGTCTTCAGCTGTTGCATTACATGAAGTGAAGCATCTCTACATGTTCATCTCATAGGGGAATTGACCAGCTACCACAGAAATGGAAAAAGAAAAAGAAATCCATTCTAACACCAATGGATATAGTTTGGTTAGTAATTAATGAAATTTCTTAATAGACTTAAGCACCAGCATGATCATTGCAGAAGTGTCAATGTCCATTGTTTAATGATCACCCATCCGGAGAAAGGTAAACCCAAATGTACAAAACCAGATAAAACAGCCTCAGAAATGAAATTCTGTTGTTTAGGAAACAAGAATACACTAACTAAATTCCTGACAGAAAACACAGTAAAACATTTGTCAAAATGCCAAAAAAGAAAAGGTCGGCATGTTAATTAAATTGAGAGAAGTAGACAATCTGAATGAATCTAGTTGAGGACAAGAAAGGAACAAGTATCAATCATTAGAGCTCGAAGCATTCACTGAATGTCACGAGTCTTATGATAGGAGATCTTTTACCATTTAAACATTTGCACCAGTTTAACGAAAAAATGTAATACAATCTGACTGAATCTAATTGGGGACAAGAAAGGAACAAGTATCAATCATTAGAGCTCGAAGCACTCACTCAATGTTACGAGTCTTGTGATAGGAGATCTTTTACCATTTAAACATTTGCACCAGCTTAATGAAAAAATGTAATATGTGTGTGTGTGTGTGTGTGTGTGTGTGTGTCCTCAATGAATATAATTGAGGACAAGAAAGGAACAAGTATCAATAATTAGAGCTCGAAGCACTCACTGAATGTTACGAGTCTTGACATAGGAGATCATTTACCACTTAAACATTTGCACCAGCTTAGTGAAAAAATGTAATACACACATATATATATAGTGCGCTGGTCACTTAGATTACATACCTCGCATTCAGGATATAAAAGTTCTTGATTTAGCAGTTCAAAATCAGTGTTTGTAGAGGCCAAGCAATGATTTCTCCCTCTCCTCAACTCTCTTCCTTGCAGCCTCCCTTGCTTTAAGAGCTGCCTTTTCTTCTTGAGATACAACCTTTGGCTTGTCATCATGCCGCTTTCTCTTGTTAACAGTGATTGCTGAAGGAGCACCTTTTACATTTCTCATAGGGTTTAACGAAGCTGAAACAACTCGACCTGTTGGCGGCCCGCTTTGAGTCAGACTTTTACTTTCTTTTATCGAACCTGCTGATGATGCTGACAAAGGCTTTTTCAAGCTGAATTCTTTATTCTTGGAATCTGATGAGCCCTGAACGGCAGCATACGCTTCCTCCTGGGAAACCCACTTGCCTATTGCAAAGGACATAAGTTAATATATCATGAGCATGATATGACTTGAATTGAGGTTATCCAAAATAGGGCATAGGTGAAAAAGCTAATGTTATGAAACATACCTATAGTATCAGAATAGTAAAAGCCTGAATTTGGATCAGATTGTAAACCATTACTTCTGTTGAAGTAATAGCCTGAAGTGCTATCATACTCCCAATCTGTGAACATCAAGACAACATTTGAACTCAAACAAAAGACGGAAGATAAATAAACATCAAAATTTGTAAAAAACTGCCTCCTAAAAAGGCTATTCCGAAAGCACTCCATAGATTTATTTCCTTGATCAGAAGTGGGCAAATTTAGATTCATGCAGACAGATTTCAAATTAATCCTAACGATCCAGTCATCAGACCATTTTAGAGTGGTGACAACAGCCACAAAAAAAAAATAAAGACACTTCAAAAATTAGGGCCTTTCTAGAACTCAGCTGATGATAAATATATATAATAGCATTTGTGATAGCTCCTGTGACTGCAGCCATAATTTCTACCAGACTGAATACTTATGTCTGCCAAAACAACACCTGAAGCTAGTCTTTCAACCTAACAAGAATAAGTAACCAACCCAAAAAGCAGTAAGAAACTACCACTTCCACCAAGCACAACAAACTGGTGCAACATGAACGAGACAAACCAAATTCCTTTATCTTGACTAAATCATACTGAATACAATGACGTAAACAAGATTACCCAGCACAAAATGGATGTTGCTCACAAGTCAACATTTAGTTTTGCAAGAAAACCCAAAATCTTGCGGTTAATGTCTTAAATCTTAGAGTACCAATTCCATGACCCACAATGTCTGCCAAGCTTGTTAATGAGTAAATTCCTCCCAACCCAAAAACACACCTTCCCCGTGTTAATGTAATAGCCATTGCAGGTAACAATACAAGTGTTTTCTGATCTTACTAAATTAAAGTCCTTACCATCTTGACCCTCTATGGCATGGACAGTACTCGCCTCCTTGAAAGTTGCTATGTCCTTCTGATAGCTGCGTTTAGCTTTCTAGAAACCATTTCAAATCAAAAGATATCGTAGTTAAGTTTCAATTTCAGCACCAAAAACAAAAAGCAACCAGAATTCTGTAAAAATTGAAGTGCAAAGTGCTTTGTCACATTTTTCACATAGGTAAGAATACTAACTGAGAACGAAGACATTGAAAACAATAACAAACAACTTAAGCTTAACATATAACGTTCCATTTGTCACCCTAAACCATTCCAAAACGCCAACTCCTATGGTCATCTTAAGTCTTACCTTCCCGCCTAAACTAGCAAGGATCAAACATTTTGTCACCATTGATTAGAGAATTGCATGAAGCTATACGTATATTAACAAAATAAGAAACTAACTGTTTCAATCTGCTCAAGGGCTCGGGCGGCTTCCTTCTGCTGCTTCTCTTTTCGAATATTCTCTTCTCTCATAGAAGCAAGCCTCTTGGCTACATTGTCTTTGTGACGCTGACCTAGCTCGTGGTTCCTTATGCTCGCTGGATTGTTTGATATAAAGATCTTGCAGAAGTCGCACCATTTGTTGCCTTGACTCACCCAATACTAGAAATTTAAGAAAACCCACAAGTAAATTCAGAAGCTTTACAGGTTATACAAATTAAAAAACAAAATAGAGAGGTCATCGTCTACCCTGAGCGGGTGAAAATTTTGTCTAGAAATTGAAAGATGGAGACAAATGAACGTTTGTCATTCACGTACCTCAGTCATATTTCTAGGGAATTCGGAGGCTTACGAGGATGATGAATTTGGGAAAAGGACTGACTACTTGATCGACGTTTAACCAATCCCCAAATCTCCGGCCTCCAATCCGTTGTCGTTTTGCTCTCTTTGTTTCTGTCTCCTCTGTCGTCGAGCACAGGGCGGAAGCGTGATTCGAAGTCCGAACCCGTTCGTACTCAACGAACCGCTCCATTTATCTAAAAACTTATTCTTTTTTTATATATATATTTTACAATTGTTATTAATTATAACAATTTTTCTATAATTAATAAATTATTATAAATTAAAATATATCAATTAATTCTTATTTAATAATTTTTAATTAAATTTTAAATTCTTAATAATTAAAAAATCTTTTTTAATTATATTTTAAATTATTTAATTTTATTTATTATCTATTTAACTTTTTAAATAACTTTTCTTTTTTTTCGAATTTAATTTTAATTTTAAAATATTATTTCCTTACTATAACTAATTAGTTAGTTGTACTAAAATCGCATGGTTCGCTTCCACCGGAGCTCGCAAGACCACCGTGAAAGAAGGATGCATCCCCGTTGCCCTTCGAAGCCCTAATTCTCGAAATTTCATTTCCTGGAAAACCCTAAAATCCCCGAATTGAACCTCAACAATGGACGAATCCTTCTTGTTGATGCTCTCCAACCTCATACACCTCCAGAATTCCATGGACCCCGCCACCTCCCTTCTCTCCTCCTCCTCCACATCCGCCGCCTCCCCTTCCCTCTCCTCGCAGTCGCCGGCCTCCCTCCTCTCCGCCACCTCCTCTGCAGCGCCTCTCCTTTTCTTTACCCTTGCTTCTCTCCTGTCCTTCCTCGCCTCGTCCAAGTTGCACTCCAAGCAGCGAGCCGCTGCCGACGGCGACGGAAACTCTAACAACAACACCAACCGCGTCCCGCCGGAGAAGACGTCGGAGACCTCTGCGTACTCTGTGGCCGCTTTCCGGGCCCTCTCCACCGAGCACATATGGTCACTGGAGGCTCCTCTGAGGGACGCGCAGTGGAGGTCCTTGTACGGCTTGTCGTATCCCGTGTTCACGACTGTGGTTGAAAAGCTTAAGCCTCACATAGCTGCGTCTAACCTCTCTTTGCCGTCTGACTACGCGGTGGCGATGGTCTTGTCCAGGCTTGCTCATGGGTATTCTGCCAAAACGATGTCGGCTAAGTACGCTCTTGAGCCTTACTTGATTTCTAAGATCACTAATATGGTTACTCGCTTGTTGGCCACTAAGCTTTATTCGGAATTTATTAAGATTCCTGTTAGTAGGCGTAGGTTGATTGAGGCTACTCAAGCTTTCGAGGAGTTGACTTCTTTGCCTAACATGTGTGGGGCTATTGATGGCAGTGCTGTGAAGTTGCATAGTGTTAAGAGTGATCATGGTGGTGGAAACTTGCATCGGTGTAGATATGGGTATGATTCAATTTTGTTGCAGGTTGTAGCTGATCACAAGAAGGTTTTTTGGGACGTTTGTGTTAAGGCTCCTGGGAGTAGTGATGATGCCACGCATTTGAGGGATAGTTTGTTGTATCATAGGCTTATTTCGGGGGATGTTGTGTGGGATAAGGTTATCAATGTTAGGGGTCAGCATGTGAGGCCGTTTATAGTTGGAGATTGGTGTTATCCTTTGTTGTCATTTCTGATGACACCCTTTTCACCAAATGGGACAGGAACCCCAGCGCAGAACCTGTTTGACGGGATGTTGATGAAGGGGAGATCTGTTGTTGTGGAGGCTATTGGGTTGTTGAAGGCGAGGTGGAAGATTTTGCAGGATCTAAATGTGGGTCTTAATCATGCTCCCCAGACAATTGTAGCTTGTTGTGTGTTGCATAATTTGTGCCAGATTGCTAGGGAACCAGAGCCTGATATCTGGAAGGAGCCAGATGAGAGTGGAGCCCCAGCAAGAGTTCTTGAGAATGAGAAATCACTTCATTTTTTCGGGGATAGTTTAAGGCAGGCACTTGCTGATGATTTGCATCAAAGGCTTTCTTCAAGGTAGATGCATTCTGCAATATTAAAACTTCATGGCAGCTCTAACTTGTTTAGGTTCTTTGTGGGTTTACTTCTGCATTGTTATTCAACTACTACATCGATAATATTGGATTCAGAAATTGTAAACTTCACGTGTAGCGTATCTTCTTTATTGAATGGGGCAAGCTAACTCGAAAATGAAATCCTGCAATTAGGGAATGGCCATACCTAGCTGTTGTCAGTTTGTAGTTGGTACTGTGTTAGATGTTGATGTCTTGATAGCTTGTGTATTCTTCTTTCCTTAATTCAGAGCAAAGTTATTGATGGATGTAAGCTATGTAGACGCAGACTTCTATCACTTTGAAGGAAACCGATGAATCTGTTAAACATCTGTTAAGAGTTCATGCATTAACTTATTTGTGTATATAATAGAAAGTAACTCTTTTTTATTTATAACTGAACTTATATTAATGGAAAATGCTTAGAGAAGGATTCTTTTACAGATTTCACACCAAAGACTGGTGTCTAGTAAGGTTTCATGTTACATTGATCACGCCCTGAACTATGGATTTTAGTGTATTTAACCTAGCTGCATAATTAACATCTATACGCTTATTGCATCAGTTTACGCATTCCTTTTTTATTCTCTTGCCTTATCTTTACTTCTCTTTGGAAGAGAGCTCCATTGCTGCGCAACCTTTATTGCGGCAAATAACTTACAATTACTGTAAATAGCACAGTTTTCCAACTTGCAGCTTACTGGATTTAGGTAGTTGACAAGCCGATGTGAATGTTGTGTCTGGACTAAGTGCCGAAGGATAATATTTATAAAGGATCTATTAGGCCCTAATTTTTTGAGTAAACGAGCTCAACACATATTCTGATCGCAATGATGAGTACTAAATATGGAAAAGCAAGCCTCATTTGACACCAATTGATATCACAGATCAGTCGTAGCTCTAATTAAGGCAGTATTAAAATTTGCAAATAACATAAAAGAGCCCTTGTGATATACTTGATTATTCATCTTAGCTTTTATATTTTTAATTCGTTCATCTTAGCCTATGTGTTTTGTAATCTCATTCAAGATACTCATTTAAGTTTTTTCGGACAAAATTACCCTTGAATTATTTGAATACAGATTTTTTGTCTTATTTTGTCTTATACAGATTTCCAAGGATAATTTTGTTCGAAAAAACTCAAATGGGTATTTTGAATGAGATTACAAAATACAGGGGCTAAAATGAACGAATTAAAAATACAGGGATTAAGATGAATAATCAAGTATATCACAGAGGCTCTTTTATGTTATTTGCCAACCAAGGTCACTGTTTACAATCTTTCTTGAAGCTTGCAATCGGTAAAAGCAACTTTTAACTATTGCATCTTGGGTTTGAGAAAGTCACGTTAATCAGAAAATGTAAAGCCCAAGTTCCAATATCCATAGTCCATCAAGAAAATGGGGATCACCGTTTAGTGCATAAGGTGCCAATTTCTTAATCATGGATCTTACTGAAAGGTACACGCAGGTCAAGCCATTCAGAAAAGGTTCGATTCAGTTGATCCATCAATTGATGAATCCAGCGCTAGATTAATCAAGTGGCCATCTCCAGCTTCATTGCAAAGAACATAACTAGCCACACTACTCGAGAATAAGAAACGAAAAGCACCATAAAATGTAGCAACAATCGTTGATCATCATATCAATGCCTGCCTGCTACTGCTACAAGTCTCAAAACTAATCCTCCTTCTGATGTTTAACCCAGACAAACATTAGGATCCTCTTCCTCCGAGTCAAATTCAACCTGCATACAATTATCAGCGGTTTTAGTTACAAACGGATACACTCATCTAAGTTGCTTAAGTTTTCAATCGACAGCAAAAACCTAGATGTAGAAGCAGTAGCTAAAGAATGACAGAGAAAATGTCCAAAGTGGATAAGAGTAATCATTCTGAAAAGCAGATCACATTTTCATCCTTAAACCATCTTCCATGGCAATCTCGCTTCCAGCCTGCTTCAATAAATTTGAGTTCTCTCTCTCGACGTGCCCGGAAATCCAATCCTTCGGGTGTGTGCGACACACTTGATGCTTGAGTTGCAGGATATGAACTAATTACTCTAGGAATAATTGCTGCATTCTTGACATGCACCTGGCTTGATTTAGCATCAAACTTCTGGCTCTCAGAACTCTCCTGGGGGAGTTTCTTACATAGAGCCTCGGAAGCAGCCTTTCGTGTATGGTCAATTAGTGGTTTGCTTGGTAAATGAACTCTTTTGCTGGAATTACCAGAATTGTTAGAGCCACCAGGAGAGTCTGATAAGGCTAATCTCTTGCTTATCTCATTTTGCCTACTCAACTCTCTTTCCTTCAGCCTGGATTCTGCAGCTAAGTGACGTGATCCTTTCCTGTGCATCTGCAAAGACAGCATTTCAACAAACATTCATACAATTTAGGAGAAGGCGGCTTTGCATCTGAGAACAAAGATACTAATTGGCTCTCAGAACAGCAAAATTAAATACCCCAATAACAAGAATCCATATAATTGTCAAAACTTAATACATTATGTGATGAAAACAGATATCATTGACCACAAAAGTTCAAGGGAAAACACTAAGAAGCTATCATTCAAATCCAGCTTAAAAGTATTAAAACAGCTAATATCTTAGCCTGAAGAACTTACGTAATGCCTTAATAATATCTAGAATACAAAACTATAGTCTTGCAGAAAGAAGATTACAAGGAATTAAAAGGGAAGACAATAGAGGACGACAAGCTTACATTGAGCATGATAAGAGAATCAAGAACAGGATTGTGAGGGCAGACAAGACATGTGAATTTTCCATTGGAGAGTTTCTTGTAAGAAAACCCATCATCGATCGCTTCGATCAATACTTCTTCCACTCTTCTTTTCCTGTATTGTGCTTCTCTTGCCCAACTGTCTCCTCCAAACACACTCATCTTCACATTTTCTTCCTTCTCGTTGTCTCCAGGTTTTACCTAAAAAAGCTCCAAGACGACCCACAAGAGTAGATCTCTGGGCCTAAAAGTTCAGTCCTTAATGCTGTATAGTTGAAAGGCAATTTTTCACAAAACTAGCCCACTGGGTCATAAAGTGCAAATCTTTGCTACCTTCTTGTGAACATTTTTACGAAAGCAACGAACTTTGCTCATTTTCTACACAATCTTTCGTCTGTTAACATGGCGGAGAGACAAGGGCTGGATCAGCAGCCACAGCAGCAGCAATTAGATCCACCACAGCTGCGGTCACCGTCGCAAGACCAACAGCCGTCGGCAAAGGAAGACATGTTCGCGTGTGTGATGGCATTGGAGGCCTCTTTGCTTCCATGTTTGCCTGCCCGAGAGCTCCAAGCCATTGATCGCTCTCCACACCCTTCACACCAGAGTTAGTTTGCTGCTCATTTCTTGTTATCGTATTATTAACATTAAAAAAAACCATATTTGTTTTATGATTTTTAGTAGATGTTTGTTTTATTTCGTTAAGGGAAGAAAAAAGAATGAACGGAATAAATCTGATAACTTTGTTTGATATTTTCATTTATTCAATAACGATAGAATTGTTCAAATTATACATTAGTCACTTAATTAACTCCCAACAGAGGAAGAAAGAGTTAGTTTGTTTCTAATACAAGTATATAAAGAGTTGAATATCAAACAAATTTCTAATAGTTTTATTAATTATTAGTAAATTGATCTCTTATAATTAAGAATAAGAAAATAATTCCTCATAATTCTCTGCCATGTTAATTAGGCCAATCTATGCAATGATTTTAACTTCGATATTAAATAAGAAACACCAACTTAGCCTAAAATATGCGGGCGTGGAATACTAGGATTGCAGGTTTGGCCTCATTATTCTGTTTTTCTATGTCTTATTCAAGTGTATTTTAAGTTGAATAAAGTGTTTATTGAACTCTTTCTGCATATTTGCTTATGATGCTTGAAGGAACCAACTTGGACAATATAGAAAAACCTACAAAACTAAACTCTGGATAACTGGATGGATTGATGTGATGTACTTGGGCTCTGCCAGAAGAAGTGATTCATGTGGATGGATTAGTTTCTGTTTGTGGATGTACAGCATATATAATACGAGGCTGTAGGAGAGCATTGCGAGTCATCATAGAAATTTCTATATGTTAGGATTATGATTACGAAATAGCTTTTTGTATATGAAACTGTATACTTTTCATTCATCATCATTAAGTGCAAGTTAGTTGGACATAATTGTCATTGGATTGCACTGTTAGCTGATTTCTGACATTTGAGTTATTGATGTTCATCAGCACATTTGATTAATTTTGGACTTGCACCTTTAGAAAAGGTTATTCTTCAGGATTTTTCTTGAGATATTAATTTGTAAAGTTTTCTGAGATTTATTACTGTTTGTAATAGATTGAACTAAGAAGATGATGGTAATATGATCTCAAGATATTTTTAGATAGTTTAATATTTTTTTCAAGATGTGTTCGGGTTTTTCTTATAGTCCACTCTGTGATAGTCCTTGTAACCTACCCTTTTGGTAGGTATTGGTTGCTAGTTTTGCTGGTGTTCTGGTGAATGATCTTTGTAGAATTGCAGTGCTTCAGTATTAAGGTGTGATCATAGACAGTTTTCGTGTTACTTATCAATCACTGTTTTCCCATGGTTTACCTGTCTCTCATCCGAAAGCATGCCACTATAAAAATGGTCGGTTCTAAACCTTAAGAAAACACGATGTATGTAGAACAGACATTTATGGGATCTCGGTGAAAATGAGTACATGAAGAAATAGATACTTCATAATGCTTCGGCAAGTGAAACATCTTAGCTGTGCACCTAATACTGTAACATCTGGTATGTCCTTCGGAGTTGTACATTTGGACATTAAGATGTTTCTTTTCAATAATGTTTGGTCATTTTCATTGTTGAAGATTTGGCTAATGGAAAAACCATGTTATTACCTCAGTTATACTGGTCTATGTGATTATGTAATTCCTGATCTTAACTCTTTGTCTTAGCTAACAAAACAGTCAGTGAAACAAAATCTATCTCAACTTATGGGCATACATACTGAAATGATCTACAATTTGTAATTGTTCCAGTTGATGTTGAAAGGCATGCTAGGGACTTCATGGAAGCTGCCAAGAAGCTTCAACTCTATTTTATTGGTCTACAGCGCCACGGGCGACCAACTGCAGTTGCAACTCTAAAAGAGGTCAACAAATCTAGCTGAAAGAGATTACACACTGCTACTTTGCTTTCTTTTTTCTGTCATTTGACCTAATAAAGCATTGTTGGTTGCATTTTTACAGGAGATCGCTGTTATGGAAGAAGAATTGGAAAAAATGGATGAGATAGTCAAGAAACAAGAGAGATCGATCCAAGGTTGGACAAAGGAGTTGACTGATCAACTGGACAAGCAGAAAACAGAATTGCAGAGGGTTTAGTGAGCAAGTAATAACCCTGTATTGACCATAAGTGCGTAGTAGTGAATCATGCAGAAGATATACCAAGTTTAGATTGTCTTTTGTTACATGTCAAGCAAGCTCGTGATGTATGTTTGGATCTTTCCTTGGTTGGTATGAAAAGAAAACTTGAAGCAACTTTGTATTAATTAGATGTAGTTGACCTACAATTAAAGCTTGATCAAAGAACATAAATCTCTAAACAAAGATTCTAAGAACATTGTATATAGCCATCATGGAGTAGCATTACAGTATGGGAAGGCAAAAGCTTGACAATGACAGTAATCTTTCTGCAGAACATCAAAGACCAACTGACTTATGTATTTGTAGACTATTTTTCTTTCTTAAGAATTCATAACCAGTGTGTATCAAAAGAAAAAAAAACAAAATAGACGCCCTAATCAATAGAAGAAAAAAAAAGACACCAAGAGATATTATTGGAATTGGCCAGACAAGCATGAGCAGAAAGGTCAATGTTGGTCTGTCCCCGTTTAGTAGTGCCAACGACGAAACATTGGCATAACAAAGAACTTCATTGTGCCATTGTTACAATGGAATCCATTGCTTGCTCCACAAGCGAAGTAGTAGGGCTGGAACCTTTTGAGCACGAACTCAAACCCATCTCCAGACCCTTGTGTGGTGTTAGCAATCATCTTGGCTCTCCTCAGGTCGCATCTCATTAAGCTCCACATATTTGGCAGCAAGTAAACGCTATGAGGATGTGTGTTGTTCTCACTTGGTGGATCATACTTGAACACTGCAAAATGAACGTCATCTCATCAGCTATTGTATCTAATGAAGATGAAACAAACAATTCACAAGGATCATGTCATATAAACAAGAACTTCCTTCAAAACAACAGAATACTGTCTACATGCCTCACCTAGAGTATCGTTTACATAAAAAGGACCGTTGTTGAAGGACCAGTCAATGTAGTTAAAGCCAAACTGCCAGTTGTTAGCCCCACCAACGATGATCTTCCTTGCAGGATTGTAACCATGTCTATTGCCCCAGTCACTGTAGTTAGATCCATACTGCCACTGCGGGTTAGCCATGCTAGTGGTCATCAAGGAAGCACCAAGTAGCAGAACCATAACTTGTGCACATGTTAAGCCCATCTTTCCCGTTAAGAAAAGCTTTCACAAGACCTGGAAGTTAGGAAGTGAGATGATGAAACTTGTGTATTGACAGGAAGTTTAGATGGTTGGTAACGAATGGTCGAGTTGTTATGTATATATAGGAGAGGAAGTTACGGAAAAAGAACAGTGCAATGTATAGCCGAATAGGTCTTTTTCACGACTTGGATTGGTGTGCAACGAATATGGAAGCCTCTCCTCCACTTCTCACAGCCGTCTCTTGTAGTCCATGTTTACTTACGTTGAATGTGTGCATTTATTATATAAAAATGGGTTAAAACCAATTGACCATTTCACCAATAAGAATCGTGACTCTTTGCAGGAAAGATTGAGTTAAGAATACCGGATGAATTAACTTGAATATTCATTGAACTTTGAACGTTAGCTGTTGGTGAAACATTGCTAAAAATTTCTGCTTTCGTGCAGCAGAAGAAAAAGCTTCTGTAATCAGTTTCTGTACAAGGTTTATAACACACTACGTACTAGCAACATGTAAACCCAACAGCAAATACATATTAGATGTTAACTAAACTCGTATGCGAAGAGTCTTAACGATAATCCAAGTCTGGTTCTTAAGGAGTTAAAACTGTTCTGCAGCCGGTTAGGCCATTTTCTCTGCTCCGCAGAATATTCTGAATTTGGATGTGAAAAGGGAAATGAATGTCAAAAAGTTACGGTGTAGAAGAAAACTCTCTACCTTACTAGGTCGTCCACTGTCTGTTGTTAGATAACAAAGCACAACCTTAAGTTGGATATTTCATAGCTACTTCCTGTGCTGTGTAGGAATCAAATCTATATCAATTCTTTTGTTGAACATTATCAAATCATAGATACCTTCCATATTCACTTGACTTGGATACATTAATCATTATAGTTTTATATACTTATTTTCAACGTTTTGTTGGAATTTGAAGGTATGCTAAAAACCATTGTTTAAAGCAGGCGATATGGGTTGGTGGAAATCCTGGAAAGTCTTTTTCTGCCAGAAAGTGGTCAGCCCAGCCCTGGATTCAGTTTAAATTTTTGACTGAAATGAATTCTTAAGTCTTAACTCATCCTTAAGAAAAAAGGTGACTGATGATGATGCTTATAAATGCTGATGCTTCCCTGACGTGACGATGATGGCTTGTTCCATTAAAGATAAGTGTAGTAAATTGCAGGAAAATTTTCAGAATTTACTTTACCTGTATATCTGTCAATGAAAATGCCATTTTTAGGTTAAAACTAGTTTTACTGATCATGTAAATTTTTCACAACAAATTAGTTATTAATAATAAAATGGATTAAATGATATTTTTAGTAAATTAAAATTATGTATCTCATTGAGAAAATATTGAAACATTAATAAACCGAACCGGTTTAACATTGAAAACTTTGTATCCACCAATTTTTTAATTTGTTTTTTAATTTTTGGTTTGATTTAATTTAATAATGTTTGTTGTTAAAATTGGTTAATTTACTAATTAATCAACTTTTTGTAAACTACTCAGTTTTTATAAACTAAAATAAACCATTTAATTTTTATTCAATAATATATTTTTTAATTAAACTTTAAATTTGTCGATAAGTAAGGATCATTCTTCAATCATTGTTCAAATTCTTTAATTTTATTTAAGTTTTAGCTGATTTTATAACATTATAATATTAATTAAAACTTTTAAAGCTTAAATTTCCTTTCTTACTTGTTTAAATTGTTAGATCTGGGAAGCCCACTAACATGGGAGATTTTCAATATTGGCCTATTAAGGGAATATATTCATGAGCTTTGACACTACACTTCAACCTAAAACCTTAAGACATTAGGTTTATGGTTTTTTTCTACTTATATCTCCTTCACTAGTTTCATCTCTTTCCAATGTGGGATTTTTACTCACACTTGACATCTCAACATAAATTTTGATTCAGATTTGAAAACATTGTGGAAGATTAAGTCAGTATTAACAAAACTCTACAAAGGTTGTCATCTTTCCCGCACTCCTTTCATTTGGCCTGAGATTTCCCTAAAGCCCATCTGCAGGTGAGATCTGACCCTCATGGAAGGCCTTGGATACTCCTTTTGAGCTTGGCAAGCCTTCTGGTTCGAAGGATGAGTTTCCAGACTTGTCGCGGGAAACTCTACGAAAAAAATTGAATGGGTGATTGATTCGCAAAATTTTCGATTCGTTTTTGACAAACACAAAAATCAGAAATGTTGGACCAATGGTGGTTGACAAAATAAATTCCTTAATGTTTTTATAATAATAAAATGTATAGAATTGGTAAGAAATTTATTGCAGGTTTTTTTAGAATGAAAGAAATCTAGAAGACTTATAAATTATTGAGGAATAAAAAAGGAAACAAGTAAAGATGAAGATTATGAGAGATTTGATTGAATATATCCGTTGGAGATCAACAAGTCGACTTATCAAAGAGCGGAAGTAAATTACGTTGACACAAGTCAAGTTATAAGTTGATTCAAGTCGAGTTATCAAAAAAAGAAGATGAAACATATTGTACACAAGTCGACTTACCATGAACAAGTCGACTTATGGAGACTCATGTACACAGGTCGACTTATCATGCACAAGTCGAGTTATCTCAGAGTGGAGAAGTTTACGAAAAAGTTGTCACAAGTCGACTTACCATGAACAAGTCGACTTATGGAGATCGACAAGTCGACTTATCCACGACAAGTCGACTTATGTAGAAAGCAGATTGTATCTGACGAAGGAAATTAGTCCCACATGGAAAGAAATAATCAAGCAACGACTATAATATCATATACAACGGCTAGTAGATGTCCCAAGGTCTATAATCATCAAAAGGGGCTACAAATAAAGGGATCAAGATCAAGAAAAAAGTTAGCAAGGTTTACACAGCCAAAAACAACATACAATTCTCAACATTAGCTCTCTATTGCTCTCATCTATTTCCAATCTATTATTGAGCATCCTTACATTATTATTCCATCGTTGTTTTGTGAGTTTGAGTGATTAGTGATTAGTCACTTGTGAGGTAGGATTTGTGCCGGAAAATAAATCGATTGTAAGGTAGCTTGAGCCGGAATTTAAGTGGTGTTGTAAAAGTTCGCACTGAACTAAAAAGTGTCCAATACAGTCGTTTGCCAAATCCTAAGTGGGAGCTTAGGTAGAGGACGTAGGTCTTAGCATCGAACCTCTATAAAAACAGCGTTTGATCTTCTTCCCTACTCTTTGCATTTATTTTTAATTAAATTGGTTTTGTGTGAATTGACTTCTGATTTTATTGTGGAATTATTCGAAAAGTCTCAAAGATCTATTCAACCCCCCTTCTAGATCGTTTACAAGAAAAATTAAAAGCACCAAAGATAAACAAAACCGAGATTTGTTAACGCAGTTTCACACACCTTGCCTATGTTTGCAGGGCCCTCACCGAGCTTAATTCTTTCACTAATGACAATAGTTTTTTTTAAGGAACTTTACTGAGCTGACGCCACTCAACCCTTGACACTATCGCTTGTGAATTTCACTCCCAATAGTACAACCACCTCGTACTAACCTCATTTTTCTCAACAATCTTTTGAAACAAGAACAGTGAATAAATCATTCAAGTGATTAAACAAACAACTCAACACTCAAGAAAATACTTGACAAAAAGACAAGAAACAATTTCCTACATAATCACGAAATCAAGAGCAGCTAAATAATCATGCAAAAATACCTAGCAAGAACTTCACCAAATCAGCCACGATTCAGGTGCAGGAGTTGGGTTACACATTCATCAACAACACCTTTGGATGTCTTCAATTTTCTTCACACTTGGTAACATTACACACAAGCCACCCTTGAAGCAATAAAAACATTCAGATCAAACATCACACCTTTTGCTCTTCCATTCACCGTGAATACTCACCAAAAAAATTCTCATCAAAATACTCATGTATTTTCTGCAAAACAAGGACAACACCTAGTGACCCACGCAATAAGACTAACACCATAGAACAATACCTAGTGGCCCACTCAAAAAGACCAACACCTAGAAATTCACTGCAACATCCACATAGAAAAAAAATCACCCAACAACTCATATGTAGCCTTCAATCAACAGCCAGCAAATATTCAAGACCGCAAAACCTACACACAGCTCTCATACACGCCACCTTGCTTAATCCATATCTCCAGAAGAAACGTAATCCACATGAATCTTCATCCAAGATAGAATTCTATTTGCACAACAACTATATCTAAGAAGTCAATTCAAGTAAGACTTCTTTATTTATATTTTTAATCATTATCTGAATATCCAATAATAAAAAATGAAAAAATTAAACAAAAAGATATATAATAAATTTCTTAACAATCTCCTTCTTTTTGACATTTTTGTCACAAATAAGAAATTCCCCATTAATCCAACATCAAGTTCCAAAGAACATCCATCAAATTCTTCAAGTTCAAGAAACATCCAAAGAAACAATAACAAAAAACATCCACATTTCTCCCCTTGGGATAAAAAGATGCCAAAAAGCAAGATTAATAGTCATAAAGATGTAAGTGATAAGTCAACTTGTACTATGTGTAAGTCGACTTGTGCTTGCTCGGTACTGATAAGTCGCATTGTTCACCAGTGTAAGTCGACTTATGGATGTACAGTACCGTTACATTGTTAGAGTAGTGCCCTAAATGTTGGGACCCGATCCGGGAGCCGGATCCCAACCGGAAAACGGAAACGGAAAGAACGAATCTCTTAACAAATTCAAAGCGGAACGAAACGAAAGCAAATCGAAACTAACGTTTCGAAACGAACGGAAACATATACCGACATCCGCAAGCGTAACTTTGGAAATGAAACGTCGCGTTGGATAACCTAGACTGATCCAAACCCGAAAACCGGTATAAATTTTTTTTTTCCTTTTGCTCCTTTCTTTTCTTTCATTTAATCTTATTCCCAATCATATTATTTCCCTATTTTCATCT
>JANIPN010000218.1:70532178-70544573 GCA_027478595.1 Erythroxylum anguifugum
ATATAGAGGCCATATTATGCATGAACATGCCGAGATACATATACACACTCATAACCCGTCCCAAATTACTACTTTACCCTTCCCATCGGTGATGGGATGTTACAGATTATAACATTATGCATCATCCAGCAGACTCAATGACATGGCAAGAAATTGATAGAAAGTTCCCATGGTTTGCATAACATTGTTGTAATGTTCAAGTTAGATTGGTCTCAGATGGATTTAATCCTTTCGGTAATATGAGTACTTCATATACCATGTGGCTGGTGATTATATTCCTATATAATTTATCTCCATTCAAGTGTACGAAGGAGCCTTTTAAGTTGTTGTCTTTGCTTATTCCAGGACCTCCTAGTAAGGACATCGATGTATACATGCAACCCTTAATTGATGACTTAAACGATCTATGGGAATTTGGATTTACAAACTTCTGATGTTGTTGAACGTGAAACATTTATAATGCATGTTGTTGTTTTGTTGACTATAAATAAATTCCTAGCTTATGGGAATTTGTATGGGTGAAGCACTGAAGGGTATATGGCTTGTCCTGTGTGTAACCATCAAACATATTCAATGAGGATACGAAGTATAATATGTTATACGGGTCATCGTCGTTATTTGGAACATGGGCATAGATGGCAAAGAAGTAAACTGTTTAATGACACAATATAATTGGGTGAAGCTTCGATGCATAGAAAGAAAAAGAGAAATGATGTCGAACTGAATTGGACAAAAAAAATCATATTTTCAACTTGCCATATTGGAAGGAATTACTATTGAGGCATAATCTTGATGTCATGCATATTGAGAAAAATATTTTTTAGTCCATTTTACGGACTGCCATGGGAATTGATGGGAAATCCAAAGACATAATTAAGGCTAGACTTGATTTGGAAGACATGAATATTATAAAGGACTTGCATTTGAAAAGAAGAGATGATGGGTCACACGTTATTCCCCTTGCTTGTTACAACATGTCAAAAAGTGAGAAACAATCATTATGTCAGGTCCTCCAATCAGTCAAATTTCCTGTTGGGTATGCATCAAATATAGGCCGTCATGTGAATGCTAAAGAGGGAAAACTGTTAAGGTTGAACAGTTAAGATTATCATGTACTTTTGCAACGATTACCTCCTATTGGAATATATGGGTGTTTGTTGAAGGATGTGTCCATTACTTTGGGTCAATTGAGAGATATTTTTGAGCAATTATGTTATATGACACTTAAAGTTGAAGAGCTTGATAAAATGGAAAAGACATAGCATTTATTCTATATAAGCTTGAACTATTATTCTCCCCATCATTTTTTTTGATGTTATGGTTCATTTGGCAATTCACTTACCATATGAAACAAAACTTTGTGGACCGGTTCAATTTCGATGGATGTTTCCAATTAAAAGGTAATTCATATTAAATTCAACAAGTTTCTTCTATATTATTTGTTTGTAATGATTCATAAGTTCATAACTAATTTTGTTCAGGTTTTTATGCTATCTTAAGTGTTATGTACGTAATAGAGCTTGACCAGAAGGGTTTATTACAGAGGCTTATATAGCAAATGAATTCTTGAATTTTTGTTCAATGTACTTAATTAATGTGGAGACAAGATTTAATAGACCAGAACGTAACTTTGACTTTCATGACGACAGTGGGTTGTCTACTTTCTCCTAAAAGGTTAGGCCACTTGGTGTGGGTAAATATGTGGAGTTAACTAAAGACGAATTCGAAATCGCCTATTGACATATTTTGAACAATTGCGAGAAAGCCGATACATACATGGAGTACATATATTCCTTTTCATTCAAACAATCATATTACAATTTTCTTCATTCAGTCTGAGATCTTATTGTCATTGTCTTTTTTAAATAGAGAGCACAAAGAGACAATTCACAGCAAAGGGATTATTAATGTTAAAGAAAGACAGAAAGAAGTTTATATCATCGTTTAGAAATTAAGTAAGTTTCATATTGATTACATACTATGAAAATATAAGAATATGTCTCATCCTCATATTTATTTTTGATTTGTCGTATAGATGATATGGTTACATAACTGTAATGTGCAAGAAGCGACAACAACATTATATAGTTTGGCATGTGGGCCTCATATTTGTGGGAAGAAATACACAGGTTGCATTGTTAATAGGGTGAGATTTCACATACAAGATCGGGATAGTCGAGTTAGAAGTCAAAATTATGGGGTTGTCGTTGAAGGATGTCATGAAGACGAAATCATTAACTTCTACGATGTCATCTGTGAAATAATAAAGTTGCAATCAAGGATAAGAAGGTTGTTCTACTTAAATGCAAATGGTTTGATCTAACTGACATGAAAGTTCACGAGTATATTACTAGCATAAATGTTAGTAAGACATGGTATGATAATGATCCTTTTGTCCTTGCAAGTCAAGTCAAACAAGTTTTCTACGTCAATGATACTATATTGGGTAGAAATTGGAAGGTTTTTTAAAAGTTTCAACAAAGGAATGCCTTTAATTTTTGTGAAAGGGATATTGGTCAATTAGATGAGAATGTAGATGAAGTCCATCAAGAAATTGGATTGGAGTTCAATAACGAAGGCATTCCAGTAGAAGATGCAGATATATCATCATTCTATATAGGAGAGATGTCGATCCCAACATAGTTCAACTAAATGAAGTCCAAGCCCATCTTATCTTACAAACATATGAAGATTATACTCAGGATGACTTAAATGACAATGACGATACTTTGCTCGAATATATTAGTGATGAAGAATCCAATGATAATGTACTTAATGATGATGATTTTCAAAATCGTGATCATGATGATTGAATATAAATAAATTGTTTGTATTGTTTGAAATGTTATGTTCATAATTGCCATAGGTTGTTGATGTTTTACTTATGTTAATTTCCGATGACTAGATGCAAATTTTTAATGTTTCACTTATGTTTATGCGGAATGTTATGTCGAATGTTTAGTATTTGATTACTGATCTCCTTATATCATGTGGAATATTGATGTTTGAGTTAAGATTATACGTTATCTTCATTTGAAGAAGTTCCTTCCCAACAACATCCAACTCAATCCGAACCCATCATTCAACAACCAGCAATTGCATCCTTGACATGAAGACAGTCAGCAACAACCTTTACCAACATCGTCTATTAGTGCGATCTTAAGGTCTGTTATTGTTAACCAAACATATTTACATTAATGCTGAAATTACTCATTACATGTTTAGTGTGTTTTTCTTATTATGATTTTTTGTTTTCAGGTTCCAAAATTGGCATTAGAAAACGAGGTAGAGGTATTACAAAAAGAGTTGAGTTGCAAAAGATGAATCTTGCAATGAATAGCAAGTTGTCTGCGAGTATTGACCCCACTCAATGTTGTCGTCTTGATAAGATCCAATCTGCAAAATTGTCCAGTGAGTTGGGTGACATTATGAGGAATGAATTGCCTTGCCTTCAGCATGCCAAGCAGTTGAAGGAAGACAACTTGCTTCAAAATGCTTTGGACAAAGTTTCGGTAATATTTCAATTCATTTAATTATATATATTGCAATTTTACTTAACAAAAACAGTAAGTTAACTTATACGTGTTCTTCACAGATGAAGCTCAATATCGTTGATATTGACAAGCCTGAGGTTTCAAGTTATGTTAGTTCACTGTTGAAACAAAGGGCAAAGGATCATCGATATAGACTTCGTAAATATTACCAGTCTTTCCCTTCCGATGAAGAGGCAAGGAGACATGTTCCGGAACGGGTAACTCCAGCAAATTGGATTGACGTGTGATTATTAGGCCTTTATGAAGGTTTAAGTTTGTTTTATTAGGTATGGCCCTAAGCCTGTTGGTGCATCTTCGTCATGACTAGCATATGTCACAACACTTCAAGAGGAAAACCAGTCACTAAAGACTAAGTTACAATATACAGAAGAGAAGTTAGATCGTAATGTAAAAGAAGTGAACAAGTTTAAAAAGATGGTCAAACAGTTGCTTGACTCAAACCACGTCAGCAGTAGTGACAATGAGGAGTCTTAGTTGTTTATAAATTTTGTTCAAATTCTGTAATTAACCTGTAATTATTTTTTAATAAAATGCATTCCATTTTTAATGTTTATTTTATTTCAATTTATTATTATTTAAATAATATGTCAACAACATTAATTATATAATATAACTATTTTATATTTCAAATTGTCTTAAAAATTGTAATAAATTAAATTAAAAAAATTTAAACAATTATAATAAAATTTAAATTTAAAAATAAATATTTGTCACTGAAAAGTATTAGCTACCAAAACAAAATCGTCACAAAATGTTATTACCTACGTTTACAAGAACGTTTCTAAAAATATTTACCTACAACAAACAATTGGTAGCTAAAACTATTCTGCTACAAAAACATAATTGTCAGTACCTACGACTACGGTTTAGTAGGTAAAAACCTTTATCTATGAAACATATACGTCGCAAAATCCTATGTACAACATTTTTGGTTATCGTTGGTTATATGTTTTACTAACGAATATATTGTGTATCCAAAACCTGTTTGCGACGATTTCAAAAAAATGACATGGATATTGTTTTGTTACCCAAATTTAGCGATCATTATGACGACGATTTTGTTTCATCGCCAATTATTATTTCACATGATTTTTTAAATATTTTGCGACGTTTGAATTCGTCGCCAATAACGTTTTTTGTTGTAGTGGTGATTCATATAACGAGAACATTACAGGCTTATAGTAGAAGTGTTTGGATTAATTTTTCAATCGACATTGCAACTTCTTATCCCAATGTCTTAATTACTTATTTGAAAGTTGTAAAAGATAGATGTTCTTTCTTTCATTATCCACAAACTACGTTTTAATGATGATAAATGCTATAGATTAGTTTTCATCAGCTTCTGATGGTGTGGTAGTTGCTGTGATGTTTAGGGGTGATGGTTGAAGTTTTGCAAAATCTGAAATTTCCCGAATACAAACAAATAGGCAGATTGTAGGGAGAATTCCAAACAAATGGCTTAGAATTTGGAGGTGAATCTTGAAGCAAAATTGTAGAATAGAACGTAGGCTACAACTTTGGTGAAGGAAGTTTGTTAATCGGGTCAATGGGTGAAAAGTTATGAATTTTTTAATTCGAATATGTTTTGGAAATCGTGGTTGCAGATTAGACGATTTCAAAGTGTATTTATGGGCAAACGGCTGGGCATTTTCGGGTGGTTCTTGAGGCTAAATTGAAGTTCAAGAAGTGAACTACAACATTGATGAAGGAATTTTGTCGAAATGATGAGCAGGAAAAAAGATATGATTTTTCTTGTTTTGGACATTCTGGATTAGGAATTTGGGTGGATTTTCAGGAAATGATGCAAAAGGAGCTGATGTGAAGAATTTGACTGAAATAGAAGATTAGATGAATAAAAGGGAATGATAAGGTGAATAAGGAAAGATAATTGAGTATTTTTGGACTACACCAAAAACCCAATTGATAGTTTTTGAAAACTAACAAAACCTAAATAAAGATGATAACTTGCAAAAGCAAATCTCTCTCATAAATTGAAGTTGATAATCTGACTTAAATGTAGGAGAGCTTTACATTGCTATATATAAGGAAATAAGGCAAACGAAAAATGACTGATGGAGAACCACATAATTAGATTTCTCACCAGCCATTAAGTCACCATAAAACAACATTAATAAGGAAATAAATAAACATAACTCAAGATAATAAAAGGTCTAATCATAAAGAAGGAGAATTAGGGTCTTTTTAAGTCTAAAACAAGTAAAATTGTACATAACACATTGAACTTGTTGACCGGAACACCTGATGTAATTTGAGCTTCAAAAATAAGTACTTTGTGAATTCCGAATGGCCTTAACAAAACTTTAGTTTTAAGACCAAGTTAGGTTCTTCTTCACCATCCGGATCATCATCATCACTTTCATTTAGACTAATCAGATCAAGGCCGATGTTTATAACCACTTGTATGACTTGGCTTGATGGTTCTCCATCAGCTTCCAAAATCCATCGTTTTCCTTTTTGAGTTGAGTGGATGACTTGCATTGGTGGATGACTTGAGTTCAGTTATCCTTTTTGTGGCAGACAAGATAAAATAATTGTCGGGACCAGTTTCTTCGTGGGGTACCGTTAGTTTTGGAGGTGTCTAATATAGTACATAAGATATAAGTAAAATTATTACTTAATTAATTAAATTAAAAAAGAGATTTACAAAAAAAATTCAAGCAGATCTACAAAAGCCAGACTGGGAAGTCTAAAAGATCAAATAAACGGCTATGCCGAAGGTAAACTAGAATAAGAATGTAAGTTTAATGTAGTTCAAGAAAAAAGACTCCTCGGAAAAACTAAAGATGGAATCGACCGTGTGGAATTTAAGTATGCCTTTGTTTCTTATACTTGGATTCTCTCAGAGTCGTGTGGGAACGGACAAATCTAAAGATGGAATCGACCGCGTGGAATTTAACTATGCCTTTGTCTCTTATACTTGGATTCTCTCAGATTCGTGTGGAACGTTCTGCCTTTTCTGCTTCTTTGATGATGATAGGATTAGGCACCTAGTGATTAGGAAGATTGGGTCCTAGATCTCCAATGTTGATCGTTTCATTGTCTTAATGATGCTATGGTCTTCATTCTCTATCCGAAGTAATAATTCGCTAGTTTAATCTTAAGTCACTATGATTAAAGGAGGTCATTCCGCAAAATTAAGGTGAGTTAATGTGGTAAAGGACATTTTATGTGATAGTGGAAGGAACGGTTTAAGTTAATGTCGCAAAGAAGGAGAAAACTTGGGATATAAATCAATTGATTATATAAAGGTAAGAAATCTAAACTTCCTCTACATGAAGTTATAGGTTATAGTCCATCGCAATTAGGGGTCTAGTGATATGATTATCGATGTTTCCCCTGTAAAAATAAGGCATATAGGAAGCTAGAATTCTAGAAATACAAAAACTTGAAAGAAAGGCATGAACGATCATGTAATTTCTCGACTTATATGATATATGAATCTAATGTTGTTATAGCCACATCAAGTTTTTAGTGGCTAAATATTGAAGTTTCGAATCATATTGCTTCTATAATGCAGGAATTCATGATAAAGAGAAAGTTGAATAAAGAAAGAGAAAAAAATTATGGTAGGAAATAATAAAGAAGTAGATATATATAGTTGAACTTAGATACAAGGTCAATCTTATTTTATATGACACATTCTATATACTGTCATGTAGGCAGAATTTGATCTCTGTATCTAATTTGGATAAAGAAAATTATAGTTTTGCATATGTAAATTCAATTGTAAAATTATCTTTCAATGCAAAACATTTTGGTGTGGCCTTCTTATCATAAGGTTTATATAGAATGTGTCTTGCCCATGATGAGACATATGTTTCTTTATATATTGCCGAATAGGTTACTAAAAGGAGCCCTTATAAGAGAAATGTCATACATATCATGGCATAAAAGATTAGGCCATATTAACATAGAAAGAGTTGAGAGATTGATAAAAGATAACATTTTTCCAACTCTAGATTATAATGATATAGGACCACAAGTTGACTGTTGTAATGGTAAGTTTATCAAAATAAAGGAAAAGGAGTCAACTTATGCTTCTGGCTTATCAGAACTTATACATACAAATATATGTGGACCTTATACAGCTACATTGTGTAATTCAAGATATTTTTTGATGACTATTTCTATTACAAATATGTGTTATTTATTGCTTAAAGAAAAGTCTAAAGTTTTTGATAAATTTAAGATCTTTAGCATTGAAGTTGAGAACCAATTGGGAAAGTTTGAATATTATGACAAACATGGAGTTTCAAGATAAGAGAAAAGTTTGATTGCCAAATATTTTGAATTATATGAAATAGTGACTCAATTCACTATGTCAGGTAGTCCTGAGCAAAATGGTGTGGTTGAAAGGCATACTCACACCTTAAAAGACATGATGAGGTCAATGCAAAGTAGGAGTAATTTACTTAATTACCTAAGGGTGAAGCTATAAAGACTGCCTTATACATACTTAATATAATCATAAGCAAATCAGTTTAAAAGGTGCCTTTTGAAATTTGGAAGGGGTAGAAATCTTCATATATGAGGCTACCCTGTTAAGGTATGTTAGTATAATCCTTATGAAAATAAGTTGCATTCTCATTCTGCTCGTTATTTCTTTGTTGGATATCCTGACCATTCTAAGAGATATAGATTTTACTTTAGAGATGGAAGATCTAGAATATTGGAATCATAAACAACTAAGTTTCTTAAGAATAATGTCTGTGATGAGACTGGTCCATCTCATTTTAATGAGTGAGACAATTCTTATCCTTTAGATGATAGAAGGGTGGATATTATACATGTACAAACTGAAGTTCCCGAGGTCTGTGTATATACTGAACCAATTCAATTAAGAAGATCCAATAAAGTGAGAAGACTTGTTATATCATTTTATTACATAGTCTGTTTGAGTGAAAATTACTATAATATTGGGCATGAAGTGGAACAAGCTACTTTAATAGAAGTTATTTCTAAACCTCATGTAAAGTTATGGTGGGATGCAACGAGGAAGCATAATAAGGTATGCGAGCTTATGGATTTGTCTCATAACTATAAACCTATCAATTATAAATGGATTTATAATACCAAAAAGGACTCTTAGGGTAAAGTTGAGCAATTTAAAGTTAGGTTGGATGCCAGATGGTTCACTCATAGAAAAGAAATTGATTTTAATGTCATCTTTTCTCCTGTATCCTGTAAGGTTGCATTTAGAGTGATTATGACAATAGTAGCTTATTATAAAATGAAATTACATTATATGGATGTCAAAATTGCGTTCTTGAATGGAGACCTTTATAAAAAGATCTATATAGAGCAACCTAAAGGATTAGATCAAGATAAAGTTTACATGGTTTGTAAATTGTGAAAATAAATATATGATTTGAAAGAAGCTTCCAAATAGTAGTACATAAAGTTTGATAAGATTGTTACCTCATTTGTCTTCGTGGAAAATAAAGTTGAAAGATGTTTGTATTACAAGGTAAGGGGGAGAAATGTTATTTTTCTACTTTTATATTTGGATGATATCTTGCTTGCATCAAATAAATTGTCTATGCTGTATGTGGTTAAGTAACTTTTGGTTTAGCGTTTTGACACAAAAGACTTTGGTGAAGCATCTTTTGTACTAAGTATTCAGATTCACCAGGACAGATCTCAAAACTTGTTAGGTCTATCACAGAGTTCATACATTTAGCAAGTACTGCAAAGGTTTAATATGGTTAATTGTAAACATGTTTCAGCACCTATCTCTTATGACGAGAGCTTATCTTTACATAATGCCCAAAGAATGATATAAAAAGAGAGACTATAAAGAATGTCCCTTATTTTAGTACAGTTGATAGTCTAATATATGCCCAAGCGTGCACTAGATTGGACATAGCATTCATTGTTGGATTATTTGGGTAAGTATCTAGCTAACCTAGAAATAGGCTGTTGGTATGCAGTCAAACGAGTTTTGAGATATCTCAAAGGAAAGAAGAATTATATGTTGACATTTAGGAAAGTCATCAATCTTGAAGTCACTAGTTATATAGATTCAGATTTTGCTATATTTTTAAATGACAGAAAGTTCACATCATCGTACATTTTTATGTTAACATATAGTATTGTTTCGTGGAACAGTCTTAAATAGACACTGATAACTTTTTCAACTATGCATGTAGAGTTCGTAGTATGTTATGGAGTTACTTTATAGGCGATTTGACTCAGGAACTTGCTTTTTGAGTTATCTAAGATTGATTTGGTAGCTAGACTTATTCAGTTAAATTGTGATAACTCTTTGTTCAGTAATAATAATAAAAATATCATATAATCTAAGCATTTAAAGGTCAAATATATGACTATAAAAGAATTAGTATAGAAAGGCGACTTGACAATGGAGCATATAGAGATTAAATACATGTTGGCTGATCCACTAACTAAAGGACTGTGCCCAATCAATTTTAGGAGATATGTATACAATATGGGCTTGTTGAATTCTTTAGGCACTATTAAATAGGGATAATAGTATTTGGCTCCTAATATAGTTGTTTTATTTTTCATGTATTATGATTGTACATTTTGTATGTATATTGATGATCATCATTGTATGCTTAGTTGTTTAGTTTGTAATACATTATCATAATGCAGGCGAAAATCTTAAGAATTGTATCAATCTTAAGCATTTTAAAATTTATTGGACATAAATACAGATTGACCTTGAATCTATGTCTTTAGGACATATACAGATATATGGATAAATCTATAGATTTGACAAGACATAGGACGATATAAGTGTTTAATTCTATAAAGATTTTTTTAAATACAATTTAGCATCAAGTAAGAGAAAACAAATTTCTCTAATACAGTTCAACATAAAATTTAGAAAAAGTGAAACTAAGAAATGAAACAATGATACATTTCAGATAATGCATGTATTGTTGTGATTTGCCACACTTCATTTTTTTATTTATATCAGTAAGGTATTATATAAGTATGATTGTATTAGGTTTATGTCAAATATATCGACGCATGCATTTGATACTTTTCAGTATTGAAGACTTTAGGGAACGAATGATGAAATTTCATTATCTTTGAATCAAATATTTAATTTTGGTATACCATTATGTTGATTTTCTTAGCTACTTTTATTATTTTCAATTTCATTATAATTTTTGTAATTAATATTTGTCCAAGGAAGCGAATTTTAGAATTAAATTCCTATTAGACAATTATTAATTAAAGTTTTTATGAATTAAAATTGATCTGAAATAAAGATAATAAATTGGTTCAATAAAAAATTCCGGTTAAATGGACAAAAAATACGGCATGAAAAATGAACTCTTTATCAATGTGAGCACATCTGTGTATTGGGCTTGTGATGGAAGCCGATAAGATTTCAATAAATAGTTACTAAGGTTATCTAAAATCCGCTGATAATGAACATAAGATTACTTTGACCCTTTAATAATAAGTTCACATATTCAGAAATGAGCACAAAGACAATAACAGTATAAAGGAATTTGCAGAAACTCGTTTATACATCGAGAAACCTATTCAAAAGATCCAAGAACTTATTCGAGCAACTTAGAAGCTTGTTGATCGAGTTATAGATAACAAAATAAGTACTTTTTCACGTTATCTTCGATTATACAAGTTAATGGTAAATCTTGAACCTAAAGTTAAAGTTTTACATCTTTTTCTTTGATTAATGCGAAATAAGATGCGTAGAGTTAAAGCAAAGATTTGGTAAAAATTATTTTTAATGTCTAATGTCTATTATCATGAGGCTGGTTTATATCAATCAGATTTAGTATTCTTTTTCCTTAGTTTTTTTTTTGGTTAAACACAATCGCCAATAGTCATTCTTAATATCGTTTTCCGTTGTACTGGGTTGAATTTAAGTCTTCGATCTTTTTTGACTTACTGATCTATGATTTTCGTTGAATAATCGATATAGAGCAGAAAGAAAGAACGTTAGAATAGATGCGGCACAACTTAGGGGTAACACGTGCGCCCGTATCCACTGCATAATAAGCAATCATTGAAATTCTCAGCTAAATTCATTCGTAAATTTGGCATTTTTGATTTTGTCAAACAAAGAAACTATAATCATTCACATTACACTCTTGGACAAGAATCTAAATTAATGAGTCAAAGTTTGGGAGAAAAGTAGATCCCGATTAGTGTGAACCAAACTCATATTGAGCTTGTGATGGAAAAGCGCGATATAGAAGCTATATATAAAGGGTAAGATCTGCTGCAGTTGTTCATATTGTTCGTAAGCATACAGATCCTCTAATTTGTTAAAAGCGCTTACGTCTTGAGAAAATTATAGAAAGACGTTAATCGCGTGTTCATGAACGTTTTCCGTAAAGGTCCCAGAAGATTGAAGCTCGTTTTGACCTTAAAAACTTTTTCAAAAGTTTAGATGGAACTAAAATCAAGTATTTCGCATTTTCCATGTAAAACTTCCATGAAACTTACCTAGTCACTTCTGCTTTCGTATCCTTTGTCCAGTTATATAAGAAAGTTTTCAGAACATTACGCTTCTTGGTTGAAATTTTATAAGCTTCCCCAACTGCATTCAATCACTCACTCGGAAGGAGGGTGTCCACTTTAGAGGATACAAGACAAACAGGAATAGAACTTGTTCGTGGGCAGAAGCTGATTTCATCAATGTCGTGGGACTGATGGGAGTCTTTGGTTCTTTTCTGTTGTTAGTGTGGGCTGTGGGCTTGAAGAACCCGGTCCAGCTCAACTAAACAACTAATCAGTGAGTTAAACGGTAAGTTAACCCTTAACCCTTAATCTTACCTCAATGAGCTGTCGGGTGGTGTTTAGAAGTTAGGGCTC
>JANIPN010000218.1:70544673-70564464 GCA_027478595.1 Erythroxylum anguifugum
TTTTTTTTCTTATTTTTTTTCTCTTTTTTTTTTAAGAGCAAGTGAAACCATGGAAACAAGTAAGAAAGTTTTTTTTTTTTTTAAGGGGACTAACAACATCATTTACTGAGACAAAATTCAACCATAACAACGGTAACAATTACAAGACTTGACTCAATTTCAATAAATTCCAAAATTCATACTTGGCTCTCCCCCAAACTCAGTTTCTTGTATATTAAGGGCAATAACTTGCAAAATCCTCGTTTGTTTGCTCTTTTTTTTCTTTTTTTTCTTTTTGTACATTTTTTGTATTTTTTTTTGCATTCTTTTTTTTTCAATCAATTTTTTTTCAACCCCCCACATAACCTACTCCTAAATAATCATTTCCACATGAAAGGTAGGAAATACTTGGCTTATGGCTTGGTTAAACGAGGGTGCCAAAGAAATAGGAATTTTAGTTAGGCTCAACTTGGCTCCGAAGGAAATATAGGATTATTTTAAGCCAAAATTGGATTGTGGTTCATAATTCAAAAAAAATGCCTTAATCATTTCCTTATCAAATTTGTGCTAACATTTCGCCTCGATAGGTCTAGAGAACTTGTTCTAGGATTGGCGAGATTTCATTAGGTTCTAACTTACCTAAAAATTTAATGGATAATCAAAGAATACGAGTATGAATAAATAATTGAAAACCGAGCACTAATCTGAAACATTCTATCCACAAACCTTCTAAAGGTAAACCCAATTAGGTTCCAAGTAATTCTCAATTTCCCAAAAGGCAAGGAAAATGACTATAGATATATAAACATGAAAAGTAATGGTAAGTTTAATTTTTTTTGTATTTTTTGTTAAATTTTGAAAAATTGATGTGTAATGGTAAATTTTTTTTATATATATATTTTTTTTGAAAATTTATGAAATTGACACGAATATATTGTGTATTCAAAAAATTTCTACGACAATTTCAAAAAACATCACAATATTATTTTGCTGTTCGGATTTAGCGACTATTAAGGCAACAATTATTTTTCATTGCAAATTATTATTTCACGTGATTTTTTAATATTTAGCCATGTTTGAATTAGTCGTCAATAAGATTATCTGTTATAGTGTGAATCGAAAAGTAGCAAATTATTTATTAAGAAAAATAAATAATCTTAACACAACCGCAGGAAAAGAAATCCCAATAACATGATCCGAATATCTATCATTATACCCATAATGATAGGATGATCCGCCGCACTATTGCCATCTATAACGGTTTTGTTTTATTGTTTTGAACGGAGTTGAGTTTTCTAATCTTTGAAAAAATTAGAAAGAAAACTGCAAAGGAAGAACATCAACATCACTATGAACTACTTATGACAGTATCTGCTACTGATTATGGACTTTGATGGTCTGCACTAGATGTTGATGACGATGATACACTTTCGATTAATTGTCGGCCTTTGGTTTCGTATGGAAACAAGAACACACAAAGTCCCGCTACAAAAATCACACCAGCGAAAAGACCAACGGCTTCTTTTAGATGGCAACTTTGGACCAAGCTCACTGCCACCAGTGGACAGACCATTCCACCAACTCTTCCCATGGCACTTGACAGGCCAACTCCTGTTGTTCTGACTGAAGTTGGATATATCTCCGGAGCATACACAAAGATGGTCGAGAACGTCCCGTTGATGCACATTCGAGCTACGAAGAGAAGAGCTGTGGTCACTGCTGGTGAGTGATGGACTATCAATGGCAGAACGAACGCACCTGCCACCATAAACATGCCCACCATTGTCAGCTTTCGGCCAATCCTGTCAAGGGTTAGTGCTGCAATCACAAGTCCAGGGAACTCCGCAGAAGTAGTAATGAATACGTTCTTGTAATCTACACCAACTGAGCTACTAGACTTATTAGTTGTTTGATTTGTTGAATGGCATTTATTGTTGCTGTTGTTCAACTCAGTTGTCAGCAGAACAAGTCCATAGTAAGCGAAAGAATTCACGAAGAATAAAAACCACAACAATAAGGTGGATCTTCGCAATTTTTGTGACAGAAGCAATAGGAAAGTTTTTACAGGCCCCAAAGCGGAGTCCCGAATGAGTGAAACATGCTTATCTGCTATCTGGGGAGGTGATTCTGAATCTTTGTGTGCTATATCTTCCACTTCCATCTGATTACGTTCATGGTCGGCGACAAGTACACCAGGAGGCAATTCTTTACCATTCAATCTGGCAATTTTCTGCATAATTTTCTGTGCATCATCTTTCCTGCCTTTCAAGCATAAGTACCTCGGAGACTCGGGAGTCACAATATAGAACAGAAGTAGAAGAAACGAGGGCACGGAAGATAAACCGACAAGCCATCTCCAACCCAGCCTTGGCATAACAATCCATGCCAGTCCAGCCTCGAACACTGTGCCAACACTCCAAAACGCAGAGAAAACCATCATCCAAGCACCTCTATTTGGTGCAGGTACGAACTCCAAAAAATAGGATATAAGTACAGGAACTCCTCCAAGGCCAATACCAACAAAACAGCGAGCAGCAATCAAACACGCATAATTGGGTGAGAAAGAGCTCAACAGACCAGCAACAGAAGTGACAAGTGCTGTAACCAAATACCCTCTTCTTCTTCCAAATATGTCAGAAACTTGGCCCCAGGAAAATGATCCTACCAACAAACCAGCAAACACCACGGTAGTTATCAAGCTCTCCTGGTTGGTGTTCAGATTCCATTGAGACCTGACTACTGATCCTACAAATGAAAGAATCATCATCTCCATAGCATCAGACACCCAGCCCATGCCAGCATAAACAAGCACAAGAACTTGGAATTTTCCAAACCCCATAGCCTCAAGAGCTTCGTCAACTGTGTAACTCGGCCCTTCTTCAGTTGCCATCTCTTCAGAGACAGATATATTAGTCCCTTCCTTGTTCTGAGTTGGGACTAGCTTTTCTAAAACTAAAAGCTGGTTGGACATGAGAAACTGCAGTTAAAAGGTAGGAATTGTAAAGGATCGGTACATCTAGGAAACAGTGTTGGTATCTTTTGACCAGGTTTATGATAGTGGTAACCACATATCTTGAAATTAATCAGGTAAAGTTTAATAAACAACGGTTTTGGGGCATGAACCCAACAAGATAAGAAGATCTCAGAAAATCCCACAAAAATGGTAGCTTTAGATCAATCAAAATAAATATAGGATAAGGGAGATTCAGACTATCCGCCATTATCGAAAACTTGAGGATATTTTATTAAAAGACATCATTATCAAAGTGTTTTAAGTTAGGCATTAGTAAATCTTGGCATTTCAAGTTTTAGTACTTCAAATTTCATTTGATACTTGTTCCATCTTGTTCTTTATAAAAGCTAACCTTTAACACTCGTATAAAATAAAAATAAGTAAAATATGACCTTTTTTATTTTATCCGGATCTTATAAAATATTAGAAACGACCCAGAATAAATCTTGACATTTCAAATTTTAGGACTTCAAACTTTCTATGATTCTCAATTGAAGTATGTTTTCTTCAATTCTAATTATAACAAATTTTTTAGTTTGATTTATCTTAATAATTTTTATTAAAAATTGATTAATTAATTAATTAATCAATTGATCAATTTTCTTAATTTTCTTAAACTATAGCAAATTAATTGTTGATTCAAATGTGTTTATTAATAAAAGTCAACCTCTTTAAGTTAAAAGAAAGTTACTATATTATCCAAAGGTTAACCAACCTTATCATGGTTAAAAAGTGTTTTACAAACAATAAATCATATGCACAAAGTGAATTATTTGCTCCAATCCCTATCCTATTTTTGTGAATTAAAACATGAACATGTTTGAACTTCTTACGATAATGTTGGCTTTTTTTAATAACTTTAGAACTAATATATTATTTTTTAATGATTTAATAATTAATTGATCAAAATAATTTTACTTAATTTTTAATTAAAAATTGATTAAAATTCTACATGATTTATTACCAATTTAATGTTTCTAATTAAGATGCATCGATAATAACATCTTAGTAGAAATTTCACTCAAGATAAGATTTGGAGAAGTCTAAAAATATGCAGTCTTATATGAAAAAAATGTTATTTCCAAACTAATTAAGATGGACCAACTAAAGTAAATTAAGAGAAAAAGTTGGGATGACAAATGTAGCTTGGCTCGCGCGACCTGTCCTTGCCCGACTACAACTTGGATTGACCGAGCCATGGGCTAAGATTGCTTGGTCCTATTAGGCCATGGGAGAGGCTAAGGTCGAGATTTTACTGAAGATAAGATTTGGAGAAGTCTAAAATTATGCAGTCTTATATAAAAAAGATGCTATTTTCAAACTAATTAAGATGGACCAACTAAAGTAAATTAAGAGAAAAAGTTGGGATGACAAATGTAGCTTGGCACGTGCGGCCTGGCTCAGTCCGACTTTAGCCCGAATTGACCAAACCACAAGCTAAAATTGCTTGGTCCTATTGGGTAATGGGAGAGGCTTAGGTCGAGATAGTCCGGGTCTGTAGCCCTATAGAAAGGTATAATAAAAAAAATAAAGTCAGATTAGCCCGTTAGATAGAATCGGGTCATGAATCGGTCCGTTGACATCCCTAAAAAAAAAAGGAAGCAAAGTAGAGTACCAAATCATTTTTCATTTTTGCCCTCACAAATGTACTTTCACCAAGTTTAATGAGACATTAGTGACTTTCATTTTAATATAACCTTTCTCTTAATAAAGTTAATTAGTGATATACAGAGTAAAGTTAAAATTTATTATAATCATTAAAATGTTCGTAATTTTTCAAAATTTTTAATAAAAATGTATTTATAATTTTCTAAAAAATATTAATAATTCTTTTGCACTTTTATTTATAACACCCACATTTTTAATTATCAACTTTTCTTATTTTATTATCAACTTGCATTAAATTCTTAATTACAAATTTTAAAACGATATTATTTTTATTATATGATAATATTATTTTGTAAATTAGTAGTTAGAGTTTTTTTATTAAATTTGATGATAAAAGGGATAGATATTATAAAATTAAAATGATAAAAAAGTAATAATAATTTTTTAAAAATTAAAATATTGAATTTAATATAAATTTTAAATTGGGTCCCGTAAAATTATGAATTATAAAACAATTAAAAAAGTAACGGGATCATCTAACCCGAAACTGCTGTGTCCTTCCCGCTCCAAGCTTCACTGTACTCCACCTAGATCGCGCACAGGCACGGAGACACTGTAACAGTCACAGCCACAGCCACAGCCACAGACAATTCCTCGTATCTTCTTCGAACCGCAGTAACCCAAAGTGGAGATGGGCCCGCCAAGCGGTGTCCGTACGATCTCGCAGGAAGCGTTCGACGAGCTGGTGAAAGAGAACGTAGAATTCGGTATGGACCCAACCGAGGCTCTCCAAGACGCCATTGACACACTCTCTTTGCAAGGCGTTGATCTCTGCGGTAAACCCAACAATCTCATTTTCTCTTTTCTTTGATCTGACTTCTAAACTACGGTCTTTTTGCTGTTTCCGGGCGGGAACTTTGCCGATTTCTTTTTTTCTTTCATTTTCTTTGCTGTCAAGCAACAACCCATTTCCTCTTCCTATGTATTAATTCCGATAATGGAGTGAAGTTTAAATTTTGGATCATAGTTACTTACCGCGCCTATCTTTTGTACTGTCATTTTATTTTCTTGCTCTTTATTGTTGTAGGGATTGTGACGTGCATTCCAGGAGAGGGTAGCGTGAGAGATAATCCAGTGATACAATGTTTGGATAGATTGAAGGAACTTGAATCTAAAGCCAAGGATATAATTGGAGAGGATGATTTAGATGAGATTGCAGGGTTGCTCAATAAGCTGATGGGGTTGTGTAGTGATGAAGGGTCCGCAAATGCTGCAATTGCAGTAAAAAATAATGGGATACAAAATTTTTGCTCTATTTGTTCTAAGATCCGTACTGGGCCCGAGCAAGCCCTTGTTTCGGCGTTGAAGTCATTGAAGTTGTTTCTTCACGGTATGCATGCGGATGATACTTGCTAATTTTTTGCCTTTGAAGTTAGCTTACAGAATTAGGATCCACGGACCAGGAAGGGTGGAGCTTTTTTGTGCTTATCTTTATCAATTGGAGCACTTGATATTAGAGAATAATGCAAAGGAAATTAGCCAGTTCTCATCTGAGATTAGACATTCTGCTTTCAGATACCAAAGTTTCAGCAATACAAATGGTTTTCCCATTCCACATGATTAGATTATTTGATGCTATTTGCCTTGATATTGTTAGTTAAATTAGATTCAGGTATGAAACATATAATGGGATATTTGGTTCAGCACTCCTGAGAAACTGTTAAGGCTTCAGACTTACATCTTTCTTCTGTATAATTTGACAGCCATTGTTACTGGATTTATTTGCATAGGGTGTTGTTTGTGGGCTTTATTTTCTGCTAAATATTTAAATTCCTGAACCTAAAACTGTTGATTATGATTATTTCATGCCTCATTTTTTATGACTGATTTATTTGGGTAACATGCAGATGTTCAAAGTACAGAGATATTTAGATCCTGTGATGGACCAAAAATCTTGATTAGTATCTTAAAGGATGGGAGCAAAACTTTAGACATCTTGAATAGTGGTTTTGCAGTTGTTGCTGCAGCTGCAACTGGGAATGAGATTCTAAAAGAGTCCTTCATGGAATTGAAAATTGATGAGCTTATTTTGGAATTACTAGATAGAGAAAGTAAGGGAAGCATCCAAAGTTTATATGATGCCATACGCATTCTGTTAACGCCTGATGATAATCGTGTAGTGGCTTCCCAAGTAAGTATTTGTTCTGAAAACATACTAGTCTTGTGGTTAGTGTGCTTAAAATTTTTGAGATTACTGATCAATTATACATGACTGTAAAGTGAAATCAGATGTAGAAACTGCAAAAGTTTTGCTAAACAGTCCTTTCAATGACCTAAATTTTCTTCGAGTAGCTGATCGATATATGCAAATTCAGGTATATGGTTATGCAAGAAGATTCGCAAAGATCGGAATTGCAGGATCCCTTGTTGATTCACTATGTGCAGGGCTTACATCACCTATTTTAGTCTCGGCAAGCATCGCTTTGAAGGCTGTTGCTGTCAATGTAAGTTCACTAACACCTGATGAGATATCAGAATCTGAATAATGTTGCATGAAACTTAATAGGACTTCTATTATATCAACTACTCTCAAACAGTTTGCAATTCAGACTCTAGAAGTGATGTGTTCAGAGCCTTTTCTTCTCTCCTATTTAAATTCCTTTTTCCTGTTTGGAGAATATGAACTATTAGTTGTCTGCAAAAGCTTTTTTATATATAACCTATTTAAAAAATATTACCGTAAAAGTATCATCTAGAATTATTTTGATACATCGGCAGTTTAAAAAAAATAAAACAGACATTCATGTAAATAGATAACTCCAAATCACCAAAAAAAAAAAAAGACTTTACTGTGGCATGAGCTTGTATGAACTTTGAACTTATAGAAGCCTTCAACTGTAACAACATACAATAATATTTAAAAATAAAAAAAAACATAGAAAAAGAAAAGTTAAAAGTTAAAACCATGAAAATAAAATTAAATATTTACATAAATAAAAAAATTATAAAATTTATCTTGAAAAACAATACTCCAATGTAGCATCACTTTTCTAAAGGATCAATCTTTATGTCTTCTATGTTCAACAATAGCAAATAGAGCAAAAACACTTATACCAACTGTAAAAGAATTTAAGCAAATCTAACTCTATATATTAACTTAAGATCTTTCTTAATTAGATCTTTCTTAATTAACTCAAGTCATATACCTGTCAGTTGCATCCTCTGCAAGATCTCCGGCTCTTATAGGTCCAACAATTAGAACTGTTTACCTTGCCTTTATAGTTAATGCTATCGAGCACACAGATTTCATTCAAAGTATGGGCTCTATTTCTTAACCCTTAGAAAATATCCTCCTCATAATGTTCTTATGTATTACAGGATGACATATGTAAATCCATCGCTGAGAGGGGTGGCATAGATGCAATTCTTGATTGTATTGATGAAAGTGGTGAACAAGGCAACAAAGTTGTAGCTAGAACTTTATGTTCTTTGTTAGCCAAGGTACAGCTAGAAGACCCTCTTTCTGATATTTAGTTGCTCTGTCATATTTCAACTTAATACATCGCCAATGCTTTCTCTTTCACTTTTGAAGATGGATTTATGCCTGTTACAGATCATGTTTCATTTAATTAGTTGGCAGGAAGTGATTCAAACAAGAGTGCCATTGTTGAGAAGGGGGGAATGGACAGAATAATCAAACTGTCATCCAGATTTCCTGACGACCCTTCTGTCCTACAAGAGGTAATAGTCAGTCTTCTACAATTTGCTGCACATAGCCACAGACATCAGAGCTGAACCAGGCACAGTTTTCTGCATAATCAAATACCATGGCATTCAACAAGTATCATTAATTGCATGGAGGACCATGAATTCCAGGAATTCTCTAATTCTCTAGTGAAAATTGTTAATTGCTCCATTGATCAAAATATGCTTACATTTATTGTTGTGGCAGTGTCTAATATTAGGAAGAAGCGGTTATACTTCCAATTAGTAATCATGTTTGTTTGTGAAATTCTGTAGTAATGGTACTCAGTTTTAATTCCCTTTATCATGTTATATATGTTTTACTATCCAATGGCCATATGTAGTATATAACACTTGACTAATGCAATTTTGTAACTGAACACTTTGGTTCAGGTCATGTCAATCATTCAGGTCCTCTCTTTAAGGTCCCCAGCTAATGCAGGCAAAGCCATGGAATCAGGAGCTGGGGACCTTGCCCTCCAAGCCATGCAGAACTTCCCTTCTGTAAAACAATTACAGAGGAGTTCCTGTCTTTTGATCCGAAATCTTGTCGTCCGGAACCCAGAAAACAGGCAAGTGCTTGAACCCAGGTTCCTTCCTTCTTAAAAGTGAAATCATCATTATTAAGAGAACTTTTCCCTTTGCCTCAAGGACATCTTAATAATAATGGTCATAATTTTCCATGGTTACAAAATTAAGTCTGTTTTTCTTCTTGACAGAACTCTCCTGCTGAGTCATGGCATTGAGAAACTTATAAGGAGGGCCAAAGAAAACCATGAAACCTGCAAAGATGCCGCCACTGATGCTTTGAGGGATTTAGGCGTTGACAACTACAACTTATAGTTGTCCTTTGAAATATTCATGCCTGGAGTGTTTCTTGATTGTTCGAGGGAATCGAACGTGAACAATGCATAGCTTAGTTGCCAAAAGTATCAACTTTCTTGGGATCACAGCTGCTGCCTCTTGGTTCCCGAGGTTGAACGGTTTTGTTCGCTTGTTTCAGCTTGGACTTGCTGGAATTTCCATATTTTAAAGAAATTATCTTCGTCTTGTCAAATATTCTCAGCCTTAATAGGTATTGCCCAACTCCTAAGGTGAGCTAGACAGCTTAGGCATTGCACCTGAATTTCATCTGAAGTTTGATCGGGTTCGAGTTGATGATGTCGTTTTAGTATGATTGCAACTACTACTACCAAAAGAAGTGTAACATAGGCAGAAGCCAATCAAAAAGATCAAATCTTGAAAGCTTAGCACAATCATAAGCTCCATTTACACATTTTAGAAGCTCACCATCATTTAATCTAAAGCTTATTGTTCAATCTGCTCATAATATGATGAATCAAAAGGTGGCGTTGAGATCTGGCAGGTGATGTAAATGAGGCAATAAAGGAATCACAATGTTAAGGAACGACAATCTTGTAAAACAAGGAAACTAAGCCAAAATCGTCCATTTCATTCCATAAGTCAGCTAAACATAACAGTAACTTAGTGATGGCCAGCTCAAAGTTTCAATACGATTCTACAGTATGATTATGTCATGGAAGCTACATGAATTGGTCCAAGAGTCAATGAGGCCAGCTCAAAGTTATAACCCTACGCGCTTAAGATTTTGTCATGACAACTCGAATAACTGGTTCAGCCTCAAAATTTTTACATTGCTCGTGCTCTTCTGATGCCTTGAAATAGCCTGAAAAATACAAAGTAAAACCAAAATTTGAAATAAAATAGTAATACAGAACTCGCAATAAGCCTGAAACAATGAAATGGTCCCAGATATTTGGAGTTTGTAACTGAAGATATCAACAGCCAGTATATCGAAAATACTATCAGATACTACCAAAGCCAAAAGGTGATTGCATACCAGTTGACTATGCTATTGGAACATCTTCTGAAATTGCTTTTTCTCTTGGTTCCGTCGATCAGTAATCTGCAAGAATTTCAATGAAAGGTCACCCATTTACTATGAATAGATACTATAAAATCAAACAAATCCCAGTTGATACACTAACCTTCTTCCTTGCAGCATTGAGCTCCCTTATTATTCCAGCTGAAAGCAACAGATAACATGCAAGTTGTCAGCAAATTTTCTTATTATTCATAAGAAATTCAACTAATTATGCATTTTAAATTTCTTTTCAGCAGATATTTAAGCATCAATAGGAACTTCAATGATCAAAAACCACGGCAATGAGCATGTGCACAGAGACTTCATTTTCACTAACCATCACTAGGTTCCAATTGTAATGCCTTCTTAAAGCTCTCTACTGCAGCATCTATATCATTAAGAGCCATGTATGCCTTAACATAGAAGAAAGAATATTAGGCATTAGTTACAATGTTAACATTGGATCTTATAAGGTTTAATAACTAGTTCGGGTCTAAAGTACCACAAAAGACAACAACCTGACCCTGGCGAAACAAAGCTTTCACATTGTTGTCACCATCACGCATTGCAAAGTCTGTATCCAACAATGCTCCTTTTAGGTCCCCTAATTTTAACTTGCAAGCCTACACATAAAGTGAGAACTGCTTCAAAAAATTTCATTTCAATGAGAATGATACGAGGAGAAATTTAAGGATGATCAGAGAATCAGAATGCAGCTAGCTATAAATCAGATAGGTGACGATCATAACAACCATATGCTTGCTCCCACCCACACAGGTAAAGCATCGAATGCCATATTGCTATTGTAACATATTCCTAAGCAACAAACGATGAAAGCTCCACCAAAGGTACAAATATTATGAATTGCACTGCTCTAATACCTATTTTCCTTGCCAAACTTGTGTAAACCAAATGAACATTACATAGAATAAAAGGCATGTAACACAACCCAAAGAACAACAATGACAAGTACTCACAGAGCTGTTAGTAAATATTTGTGACTTTGTCTTCCTCAGAGATGAACTCTTATCTGTTAAGTCACAAGGGGAAAAACAAAAATCAGATGGAACTGAGGTATGGAATGAAATTAACTTGGCAGAACAACTATTGTGTCATCATTGTGGCAATAACCATAAAATAAAGACCTTCTACCTTCATCAATCCCTTCTTTCTCCCAGCAGATATCCAGATAGCGCAAGGCCTTTCGATATTTCCGAAGAGCCATTTTGTAGTCCTGATTCTGTAATCATTAATTGTGAAGTTTAATTAACACAAGATTACTGTGGTGTTGAAATTTAGCTTTTTGGGAATAGTGTTTCAAGAAGGAAGAGAAAGACAAGGGAAAAGGCAAGGCACGGAAGATGAGTCTTCAAGAATAAGGATACACAGAAACTAGAACCACTAACTTACCTCAAAGGCTTTGATGCTCTTATTAAAAAAAACTTTAAAGGACCATATTATTGGTAAATGCTTCCAAGACAACAGTTTATGATTCTCTGCTGATGTAAGGTATGTGTAAACAAAAAGTTGTACAGTTTAATTAGTGGTACACCAAAATAAGAACTGTACATTAGTCAAAATAACATAAACCATAATGGTTACCTTGTAATTTTCATTTCCAAAAGCCTTGATTGAATCTACAGCTTCAATCCACCAAGAAAGTTCATTAGGACTCTCATTGAGGTCAGCAGGCCAATCTGGATAAGTATCACCATCCTTGAAGAAATTAGATACTCCATCGTTAGCTCCCTCAGGGATCTCTCCACAATCTTGAATCATCACGTCAACAGTAGGGCGATCACCATCGTCAGTCATGACATGCTCAATTGAACGAACAACTCCCATTCCTTTAACTACCTTTCCAAATACAACGTGCTTTCCATCCAAATGAGATGTCCGAGTTGTTGTTATGAAGAACTGTGATCCATTTGTATTGGGGCCAGCATTAGCCATAGACAGCATTCCTTTCCTTTCATGCTTAATGTCAAAATTCTCATCCTCAAATTTCAGACCATATATAGATTCTCCCCCTGTACCATCTCCTGCAGAGATATCTCCACCTTGCACCATAAAACCTTTGATAACACGATGAAAACAACATCCCTGAAATAAACATCATATATTAGTATAATCAACCAAAAAATAGATAAATATGCATTCCCAAAGGCTCATACACCTACTTCCATGAAAATAAAGAGGCAGAGCTAGTTTATAGAATGTAAATCATTTCTTCTACGCTAGGTTGCATTCCAAAAGGCCATTTTTACTACTCAATTGTAGTATTAGGCAATCAAAAGGAGCTCCTGTCTCCAGTAGGAATTCAATAACAAACTAATGTGAAGTTCAACAATCAGAAAGTACCTCAGGTATGTAATGAAAAGGAAATTACACATCTGGAAGTAGTTAAGTCCTTCTTAGAAAATTATTTTTCTCCCTTTAGGAAAAGAACAAAAAAGTTCCAAAGCAACTGGACTTCAAGATAAGGAAATAAAGAAAAAAGAAAATTTTCATAAACTTCAAGGAAATATCCACAATCAGAAGGTAGTGAATAGAGTCAACTCTTTCGTTACTGTTCCTTACAATCAAGAACAACACAAGAAAGCAACTTGTCCCATATCAAGATTTCCATCAGCCAAAGTCAACAACATAAGAAAGCAACTACAAAACAATAGACTTATTACTACAAAACACTCTCAAAAACCGAAAAACAAAACAACAATTAAAGGAAAATTGCGACAGAACCAAAAGTACTCAATCAAGATTTCTAGCCTCAATCAGAAGGTAGTGATATGAGAATCAACTCGTCCATTGCTACTCCTCTAAACAGAAAGACAACAGCCTTTCCAAAATCAAAAGATATCATCTTGTCCCTATTCAAGATCTCTTAATATCAAACGTTTCAAAGTGAAATAGTCAACAATCAATCAGATAGAGCAGAAATGTCCCACAACTAAAAGACCGCAATGCCTTTGAGCAAAGAAAGAACACAGACTTACAACTAAAACCAATGTCAAACAACCCAAAAAACCAAAAAATAAAAGAAAATTACGAAAGATAAAAAATTACCGATTTTCAAGGATGCCATGAACTTATCACCAACAAATCAAAGAAACAACTTGAGCACGTAAACACTCGCAAAACTCAACACTAAACTCATAAAAGATACAAAAACGAGTACATGACGATGCAGAAATGGCAAAAAGATTCAATCTTTACATATGCATGAGACCTTATAATGGAGGGGCACACCAGTGTTGGGTCCAATGCCTTTCTCTCCAGTGCAAAGAGACCTGAAATTCTCAGAAGTCTTTGGCACGACATCTTTAAAGAGTTCCACCACCACTCTACCTTCAAGCTCTCCTCCAATACTGATGTCCAAGTAGCACTTTGGCCTTCCCATCTTTGTCTCTCTGGCTCCCTTGCTCTGTCTCTTTCTGTGTTAAAGAGTTTCTAAAGTGCCTCTAGAGGCTTAATGGGTTAAAACCCTAGTGCCACCCCATTCTTATTTATATCTTAAACTGGTAGAAATGGATTATATTTAACCAAAAAAAAAAACAGAGAGAGAGAGCTTTGAAGACAGTTTGTTTTCCTTTTGTCTTACTGGTTTCTCTCTTATAGGGGGACAAGACAACATTTCATGCTTTCAACAAACGTTTAGCACGGTTTGGTTTCTTTGCTATGATGCCCCTAATATTTTAGTATATTGAAAACTTAGCCCAAACCTTTTCTCACTTTGAGCAAGCTATTTTTGTTTTAGTCCTTATAAAACTTGTTTATTTATTCACTTCTATCTCATCAATCATCCTTGCTACGGACAAGCTTGTCAAGTTTTATAAGCTAATTAATTTTTATTATTATTTCCAACTTATTACTATTATTATCGTCATTTTTATCATTATTATTGATATTAGCACTTTATTTTTATTTTTACTTTCTTTTTTATTTATAAATTTGATTTATTATTTCATATTTTGATCATTCGAAAACAGTCTATCTATTAATTTAAGATAATGTTGTATACATACTATATTGAACCTCTCCATACCTTACCTTCAATCATGTTCTATTAAATCTCATCCGTATATTTATGTGGAACCCATATAAATATGTAGATAAGTTTTGATAAAACATGATAAGACGGAACATAAAATTTAATTTATTTCCTAGTTTTTTTTCAAAATTTTATTAAAATAAACAAAATGCAATAAGTCAAACTATGTTGAACATGAGTCATGATTGCAAACCAACGAAATTAATGGTGACACTATGTAGTGCTTCGATTGAATTGGAAAACAATCATGCAAAGACATTTGAGAGATAATATTTCTAAATATTATACAAACAAAATTTTGTATTTAATAGTTTGATTTATAAAAATTTAGACACTCAGACAAAAGTTTAAAAAATTCTTAACACTAATATTAAAAAATTAACACTTTTTAATTCAAAATTAAATATTTTGGAAACCAAGTTTACTTACATGCAGCTTCAAATTTCAACGTTTAGATGATTCATAGCAACTATCTCAGCAACAGGCACACTATTGCCAATTGGGCATATACATAAAATAGGAAGGAAACACAAAAAGTTGGAGATGAGATGAGATGACTACTTCCATATACAATGCAATAATGCTGACGGTAATGGCAAGACTTAAAAGGCCTAAGAGGACTATTTTCTTTTGGTACAGTAACACCACTATCTCCTTTTTTTTTATAAATAGAACACACAACAAATTACATAATAATTCTAGGGGAATCGTCCCCGACACATCCTCTAACAGGAGAAGGTGACACGTTATAGGTGTAGTCTCAAAATAAATAATGTCTATATCGAAGTGACCCACATATTTAGCAAGCCGCATATAGTAACCTCTTGATAAACATGTTGATGAATCATATCTCCTTTTGCTTTGGTATATAAGTCAACCAAAATAGGTTTCATTGTCAAAGTCTAGAGTTGGCCACCTAACCAATGAAACAAATTGCAGCCAATTAGAGAGGATTAGCATGGATACATGAGTGTACATACATATTGTTTTTCTTGGGATTCCCACCAAAATATCTATTGTTGTTTTTTAGATATGGAATTATTATATAATTTAAGAAATTTTAAAAATACCTTAATCTTGATAATTTTTTAGAAAAATTTATTCTCTTAAATTCCAGTTAAAACATGCGCTAAATAAATATCACACGTGAATTATAAAATGATGTATCTCAAATATTAAAATTGAAATAAATTAACAAAAGTCAACTCAAACTATAACAACAACGACTCAATGAAGGTCTCGCTGGTACGCTAAGTTTTGGGAGATTCAGTACACATATTCTTATCCTTAATTGATAGAGAGATTATTTTCGATAAACTCACATATGTGCATATACATATTAAAATAATAAATTAGTAATAATTTAAAATAAAAAAATAGACATAAAAGATAAATAATAAAATAAAAATAAAAATTAGTAAGTATAAATAAAAATATATAAACAAGTAATAAAATAAATAATACAATGTAAAAAGTAAAAGATAAAAGACAAATTAGTAAATAAATACACAAACTAAAAAGAAGACAAGTATAAAAATAAATTAAATAAGTCATAACAAACAAGTATTTAGGTTAATTAAATAATTAGAAAGGAAGTACTACGTATTAAAAATTTAAATTAAATACAACAAATAAGAATCGAAGAAAAATGCTTAAAAGCCACGAGAGAATGAGAAGGACTTTTTGAGTTTAATTAATTTAGCCTAAATTTAATAATAAGTTGGATCGTTATCTTAATGACTTAATGATGTCCATACTATTATTTTTAACCAAAATATAAGATAAGAGATTTTTTATAAAGTTAAAAAATAAATATAATATTTACAAAAAAAATAAAAATTAAGAGATTTTTTTGAAGGGTCTATTATCTTTATTTTTGTAAGTATGTATAAATTTTAAGCAAAAGAAAAAAAGGCATTTAAGAAATAAAAATTTAGTGGCCTAGTTATTGGAGTTGCTTGGCCCATTTAGTGGCTGGATTAAGGCTACTAACAAGGTTGGTGGATAAAATTTCCAGGAGGAACCCAAAATACACACAAAACATTCTTTAACACTTCTGTGCAAAGGTCTCAACAAACTCTTATCAGCAAGTACTTTTGTTCTTACCAGATTTGACTGACAAGATTAAACAATTATCCTGTACTGGATTCAGACAAAAGCTGCCCTAACCCCATTTCTAGTACCAGCTGATAATGAATTAGTTTTGCTATTTTATAAGGCAAGGAAAGCAAAGCAAGAAAAGAAAAAAAGGTTTTGGTTCTGACCCAAGTCTAGTATGAAATTAATTTTTTTATAAGGTTATTTAAAAAAAACTTTAAATTTGCTCAATTTTACAATTATATCCTAAATTTTAAAAAGTGATAATAAAATGTTTAATTTTTTTCAATTTTAGCTCGAACTTCAAAAAGTGACAATAAAATGCTCAAACTTTTAATTTTTTTAAATTTTATCCCAACGTCAGTATCTACGTTAAGTTTGCTAACTTGACTTGTTACGTGTTCCAGAAACTCTAACTATTAATGCACATCAGCCAAAATTAACATACCAAATGAAATTTAATGAAACGGTGTTGTTAAAAATAGAATCTCTAAATCAGTTTATGCAGCCTCAGCTCTTTGTTATCTGTTTGTTTTCCCGATAATTGTTTTTTGATTGTTCTTTCATCGCCCTAAACTATTCTCGCATTGCAACATACTACACCAACAAACTATTTATTTTCAGTTCGTTCTCCCGAAGCTCGTAGTGTGAGGATGTTGGAGTTGTATAGGGTGAATGTATTGAGAAAACAAACTAAAATTGAAATAAAAAAACTAAAATACTAACATTGGGCTATAATTAAAAAGTTAAAAAATTGAATATTTTATTGTCACTTTTAAAGTTCGGGTTTGAATTTTAAAAAAAATAGAAGTTTGAGCATTTTATTATCAATGTTTGAAGTTCAGTCTATAATTGTAAAATTGAGCAAAATTTGAGATTTTTTTGTAATTAACCCTTTTTATATAAACAAAATAATTTAAAAAAATTTCACTTCAATTTTGATCTAAAATCTAGTTTTTTTACATACAAAAAGACATTTTTATATATTTAACAAAATAATGTCATTTTGTATATTCATAAATAATTATTTTAGGATCTATTAAAATTTGATTGAATTTGAATTCAAATCGAATGGTTAGGCGAATTAAATTTTATGTTATTTGAATCTGGATTCAATTCAAACTCGAATCGAATATTTCAAACTTGATCTGATTGTCTGTCATCTATAATTGCTAATTTATTATATAACATAAAAAAATAAAAAGGAAATGATCATCAAACTAATAAGCAGTAATTGTGATATCCTTAGAAAAAATAGCTTCACTTATTTCTCACCAAAGGCAATTGTAGATTAAAATGCTCTTTTTTCTTTCTTCTTTTCAATAAATCAAAGAAAAAAAAGGAAAAGGTATGTGTGATGTGTAATCAGGTGAATTTTGGACTATATGTAAAATTATCATTTAGACAATGATAATATAGTATATAGATTAGGCCAAAACCCAAATCTGCCAAAGTGGCATTGGGGTCCTAAATCACACTCTCCTATACCCAACAAAGGAATGTTTCTTTTTCAATGCAATCTGCAACAATTAAGACAAATCACAACAAAAGAATCCAATGCAACTATGGCTGAATGAAGAAGGCAACAATAGCAATACTCAAATGAACAAGCCACATCTTGCTCTTATCATCATCATATATCATTATCCCTCTAATCAACTTAACATAAACTCCTAATAATAAAATGGCAAGTTGGCACTTGAAACCATCTCTTTTTATCCCTTTTAGTGCTAAAACTTTTAAACACAAGATGAGTTTTTATAGGCTTTAGACTTTTAGTTACTCATTCACATTATAATAACAATAGAAATGATTTGATAAGTGGTTCAATCTTTTTTATCCCAAAATGTTTAATGTTAATTCATGGACATTATATATGATGTTAAATAAGTTTGGTATTGAGTCCGATTCACGCAAAAACTTACGCTCGAGCCAAATTTATTTATTTCTAACTTAAAATTTTAAAACGATATTATCCTATTAAAAATAACTTTATTTTTAATTGAAAAATTTGAGTTTAAGACTAAACAAAATTAGACAGCTCGAGATTAAATTCGATTAAAACTCAAAATAAAAATAAAATCTGAGTCGAAACTCAGTCAATTCAAATTCAATTCGTTGCCAATATTATTTAACTTATCATAAAAACAAAAGAAGAGGCAATGTACATAATCAAATGAACAGGAAAAAAATAATAAAACACAAGTTTTTCTTTAAGGACGATAATGGATAACCTCAAAAAAACAAATGTACCGAACGTATCAAGGTTGGCTTGTACTGGCTTCAGTTTTACGGTGGCTTTTCTCTTGGTCTTCATCTTTAATCTCTTCCCGAGCCTCCTCCACCTCCGCCGGCCGTGGCGGTCGTGGGTCGACGTGACCGTCAATGCAAGAGGAGCATTTTCTCTCTACCCAACCTTCCATATCATACTCGCCAAAACCCAAAATCCTACGACCCGAACAGAGCCTACCAATCATGCCGGCTATCACTCCAAGAATAATAATCACTGCAAGAACTGCTATGAAAACTCCAACGGACCCATGACTGCCGTGCGTGGTGTCGGCTTGCTGAAACACCGCCGTTGGTGGTGGTTGCAGCTGTTGTTGTTGGTCTAGTGGTGTTGACATTGAGAAATAGTGTGTAAGTGGTGGCAAGTTTTTTTAGGGGATTTTAGGAGTTGGGAATTTTTGTTTCTGGGTGTATTTGAGAAGAAGATTGTTAAAAATGGAAACTTGGAAATGGGTTTCGTTGGGAGTTGTGGTTTCAGTGAAGAAGTTGATAACTTTTCCAGGATTTATGAGCTAAGAGACTTCTTATGTTGGTTTTGGAGGTTTGAAGAAAAGTGGAAGAGAAAGTGGTGGGCGTGTTGATGAGCTTTTAGAAACAATGGATAGTGTAAGTATTACTTGGATTTGCTACATTTCCTTTTCTAAAAAACAAAAAAGCTTTTCCCTTACACATTAAAGTTTTTCTGGAAGAAGGTGATGAAGCCTTTATAAGTGGTGAAATTGAAAAGCGGTAAGAAAAAAAAAAAAGATGGTAAAGCATAGAAAGTGAAGAATGTTTTATTTTGTAAAACTCAAGGATAAACGATATGTCAGCTTTTCTGGGACTGCAGGTAGTGATCAGAAACTGTGTTGACATTGTTTTGATTAGGAAATCTCCAAGGTCCTGTGTATTGAAACCCCTGAAACTCCACCCAAATATTAGAGCCAGGTGGGGCAAAATATTTCAACCTTGTCTATTATATTGCATGTCACGCCCAGTTAGTTGGTAGATCTTTGGAGTCATTAGTTATTATTGTTGAAAAATGATTCAAAATATCTTGGCAAATAATATAAAATGGCCCCTGTATTATAGTTGACTATTCAAATTAGCCCCTGTATTTTTAATTCGTTCAATCTAGCCCCTGTG
>JANIPN010000218.1:70579646-70603186 GCA_027478595.1 Erythroxylum anguifugum
ATAAATGAAAAATAAATAAATAAATAATTTACTAAATACATTTTATAAATAAATAATGTATAAGTAGAAGTGAAATAGTAGAAATTAAAAACACAAATTCAAAAAATTTCTGAAAAATTTTATAATAATATTATTGTTAACTAAAAATAAAATTGATATTTTATTTAATGTTTCTTTAATTTCATTTAAATTTTAAATTTATTTCATAAATTAATATCAAAATAAAATCACTTTATCATTATCATGGTTGAAGTCCTCCTTAAGAAAGTCGTGGCTCCTATCTGGCTTAGCTTTAGAAATTTAATACACAGTGACGAGAGATAGGACATAAGAGAGGACGCGTGTTTAAAGTTTTAACAAAGACGACGTCGTTTTTTTATTAGACAAAATAAGATAGGATAGTCTTAGACAAAAGATCTGCTCTCGTCCGAGACCATCTATCCATCAATTTATTAATATTTTAATTGATAGATAGATAGTCTTGGGTACAGGGTGACACACAGAAACAAGAACAGCCATCCTCTGCCTACTATAAATGAAAAGAACTAGTTACTGAACAAAATGTAATTCTATTTATACCAAAGAAAAATATTTAAAATAAAATATTATGTAATTAATTAATTACTCATTCTTAATATAGGAGATGAAATTCATTCACGTAATTATACTCTATCCATGAATAAAGAATGTCTTCTTCGTGAAGTCATAAAAAATGAATAATTACACCAATAGTTCACACATAATTTCATGTTTCATACTTTGTATGTGTTCCCTAACCATTTAGCCATTCAAATTTAATTTGTAAATAACATATAAATCTCGTATTTACTTATAAAAATCTAATATCATTTCTATATATTAAGAGTTCTTAATAATAAAATTATTATTAATTATTGAATTGAATTTATTGCTTAATGTAAATTATCAATTAATTCAGTAATTAATTTTAAATATATAATCAAATATTTTTAAAACTTTTCTTATCCAACCTAATTTTTTAATTATCTAAATTCAATTCAAAATTTAATCAATTTATCAATGTTTAAAAATTGGATTGAAAGTTAAACAAGTAAGACAAAAGGTTTAAAGTGTAAATTCAACTGGCCCTCAAGGGGTGTGGCTCGATAGTTGAGTGCGGGGCTTGGCTTCGGTTAGGTCCCAGGTTCGATTCCATGCTAGCCCCTCTTGTATGAGCCTGGGACAGTCAAAGTTTTACTTGTAGGTGGAGAACTAATTAGGCCCTCGATGATGAAGTGCACCCGCTTGACCCGCCTGTGGGGTGGTGCGCCAGTTAGGCCCTCGAAAAAGTGTGCCCACTTGGCCCGCCTACGAGGTTTTCTCAAATCTCAAAACATAAGTTCAACTGATATTAGACATTATAAAACTGGTTAAAAAATGAATAAAATTAAAGAATTTAAAATATGATTGAAATAGACTATCGTTATAGAATGAAAATTTTGAAGTTTAATTAAAAAAGAAGGATGTTAAATAAAAATTAATTGATTTATTTAATTTATAAAACTAATTAGTTTACAAAAATTAATCATCGTCAACAACAAGAATTATTAAAATAAACTAAATTAAAAATTAAAAATTAATTAATTTAAAATTTTTATAATTAAACTAACCGTATCGGCAAGTTTTTTTAATCATTATAATTTAAGGAACGGTTCATTTTCATTAACACTTTTTTCACCATCACCACACTTTAAGGGCTATAGACATATTCTCAATGGGCCTAAGATGTTAAAGGTTGGTTTGGGTTTGATTTAGGATCAAAGTCAGACTTGGGCCTCTTCCCAATACCCAAAAACGAAGAAAAACTTAAACCCACTCAACCTTTAACAAGATTCAGGTAAGTTCAGAGTCATGAATCAAAGTCTTAGCCTTTTATTTATCACTCTCGTCATCATCTTCGAAACACACACCTTGTAGACTATGCCACAGACACTATGAATTACCCTACTGTATAGGAAAACAATCATTCATCATAAGGTTTTGGAAGCCATGCGAGCTCCAAACTCATCACTAACAACAAAGTGAAAACACAGAAGATGACCAGTCAAAAGTAGTATTGGCAAGTACTCAAAATCAAACCCCATACTGTCCTATCATAGGTAACACCTTTATCCACTGCTATTATATCATTGAAATTAATCATACACCTGAAGATGACATCTCATGTCGTGCCCAAAATTTGGAGATCCACTCAAATTCTAATTGTTCAACACAATTCGATTTGATCAATATTCTTAATTGTATAAATTTGATTCAAAAAACCATTTGAGGATTCTTTAAACATATATATATATTTCTTTCAACAGCTTAAATCAACAATAATAATAATAATTACTCAGTAAAAATCTTGCTAAAACGTTGGGTTTGGAGAAGTCTTGTAGTATACAATTTTAGGGTCTGGAAAAGTATTGTAGTATGCAGTCTTACCCTTAACTGGTAGAGAGACTATTCTGATTTCCAACTGCTTAAACTACTTTTAAGAAATAGATATGATCATGGAATCCTAAGTAACATAGTTGATTAAATTAGTAAGAATCATGTGCAGCTGATCCATGGTTTCCAATTCCAACAACTCAAGATCCATAAGATACTAATTGAATATTCAATTGGTAAATGTACTACTAATATTCTCCAACATATTAATTTAATATAAAAAATGGGGACAAAATCCTTGACTTGAAGGATTGGTAACAATATAGTTTAATTTTATGATATTTTTACACTAATAATGATCCTCTCTAGCTGGTCAATGAAAGAATCTACAATCAGGAGTGGTTTTGTTAGTGGGACCAATGACATTAATCTTGATCTTATCTACCAGATGTAGTTGCTAATATTCTATAATTTATTTCTTCCGGATCAAATGAAACAGAAATGTTTTTCTTTTTTTTAAATCTACGCCAACAATAATTCAGTAAAAATTGCACTAATACACGAAGTCTGGAAGGATCAAATAGTACACATTTTATCTCTAACTAGTAAAGAAGTTGTTTTCGAATGATCTACATCTATTATATTTAAAGTAGCTTATTAGGACAACGAGGAGTGGACTAATAGGTCCAACCTCCTCATTTAAGGCTCTCTCATACAGAAGGTCTTGAGTTTGAGTTACGCCGAAGGAAGAGAAATGAGATTTCTTCTTAATTGATGAACCTCTAGCCCCCTGGGTACAACTCCGTGATTGGATTAATTACGGACCCCTAGTTTTCAGCGATAGTGTGGGAGTTGAAGCTACTAGGGAACTCGAGGGCTGCTGCAAACCTGATGCTGAGCAGAGGGGGCCAGTAATCAATCAGCAGTCGACCAATTGAGTATGTGACAGCTCTTTGTGCGCAGAAGTGTACAAGTTACGTAAGAATTTGAGGCATCTTGGGGTTTCAGATCCCTAGGTACAGCTCCTTGATCGGATTAATTACGAACGCCTTACTTTCAGCGGTAGTGTGAGTGTTGAAGCTATTAGGAAACCCAAAGGCTGCTGTAGCTTATTAGATCCATTTGGAAGGAGAATTTAATGAGAGGTAGCGTCATTTTCACTCACTTCCTTCACCAAACAATATGTACCATATTTAAAGTAGCTATATCAATGTGGGCTCCTTCATTATATTTTGTCTATAAGATTCTCTCTATTATTTTTGTTTGTGAGATAGACTGTTTTGTCATGCACACAAATCAAACACAAGCATTGGGTTGTGTTTTCTTTTTAATTTTGTTTCCTTTCAACTATTATTATGATGATGGGTTAGGTGAAAGGCTATAAACATTTGGACTTTTAGGTGCTGAGTAATTAAGAACTTTGTTTGGGGACTCCATGATCATGATCACTAGTACTTTACTTCTTCACCTGGCACAACATGATATACATGCTTGCCAAGTTGATTCTGGCACCTGTATCGTTATGCTTACAAGCTGTTTTGCTTAATTATGAGTAGTTTTTCCCAAAATAGAAAGAACCAACTTCTTGGTTTTAGAGAATATGCAAATTATAGAGGGGAAGAATTGCCTCAAGGGTTAGGAAATAGTCAAAAACCGAATCTTGATGCTGGAGTGAAAATCAGGATTTAGAGCATTAAATATGCACCTCGTTGTTCGCAAGTGTGTGATCTGCCATTAGGCCTGAGGTCATTTTCTGTGTTTAGCAAAAGTTTTCTTGTTTTCCAAACAGATCATAAGTGTGAAATATCAGAAGTTGTAATTTTTGGGTCTTGAACAATGAAAAGCTCTTGAAACAGTAGATGAACACAAGAAAATACAAGAACAAAATCCTCTTATTCTTCTCAACTAATATAGATAGGTATGGATCTGGTTTTGTCATCATGTACAACCAAACCACTTTCATGTACAGCCAAGAAGCTTTCATCTATTAATTGTACATTGAAATAATGTCTTTGGTGGCATGTTATGCTCATCCAAGTAAATCACAATAATTCTCATTATGTCACACTCATGATCCTAGCATGCAACTTTTTCTACCAAGCGTCCCCAATTTTAATTGTTCACAACGAATCTTGAAGGGAACACGACATTGAATCCTATCTAACCCTGTCATGGTGACCAAAGCATGAAGATGAGTGAGGTGTGAAAGTTGATTATGGTTGGAATTACCTTTTTCTTGGAAGGGTTTGCTTGATTTGCTATGTGATCCTGAGATGACAAAGAAAATTTATACAGAACAGGAAAAAAGGTTGCCTTTTCTCTACAAGGTTTCTTATCCATCAGAGTTAGCAATGCAACGACAAAGTTTAGAATGAAAAGATGTGAGTTTTGATCTCATGAATCTTTTGGAAACAACCAAATCAGGATGGGACGAGATGAAATGTTCCTAGTCACCGTTTAATTGCCTTGGAAGACAGCAAATTGGACAGAAGACTTGGAATCTTTAAATAATTCCAAGATTCAGAGAAGGTGGATTGCTTCAAGAATCATTTTTTAATCTGTGTCTTTCTGGGAACTGCTTGAGAATGTGTGGTCGTTAGGCTAAAGACAAATTCTACAGCTTTTCGTCGTTCTCCACAAGCAAAATCACCAAACCTAAAGAAAGATCAACTGAATCCCCAAACAACTTCTTCAAAAGTGACATCTTGTGAATGTTAGCTAATTCCACCTGCATTCTCTGCTGTTCAGCTTTCTAAAAACCTTCTTCGGAAGCTCACATAGACTAGAAATTATACATCAAATGTTTCATTAGAATAGGTTAATTTCCATAGAATGAGGATAAGTTTGTTTGTTATGATAATCATATCATCATAGATTTCTTATGCCAATTCCGAGAAAATACAGAACTCAATGTCAATTCACAAGAAAAGCTAAACCTGCAAAATTTCACATCCTCTATCACACTCTCAAGATCCCCGCTCCATTATGTAAATATATAGTATTATTTCTGTGTTCATATGATCCTCCCATGCGTAATTTTATCTGCAAAATTCATGGTGGATATATCCTATACATCATCTTTGCCCGATCTTTGAACATGGCTTTTCCAGATGTAACCCTCAGATTTTGCATCTTCATCATCTTCCATGCTGTCGCCTCCGGTGTTTCCAGCTAATTGGAAAGGACCTTGAGGAGAGCCCGATTGTGAACTGGCAGTCTTTGCAGATTCACCATATTGATCTTGGGACATCCATAAACCTCCCAAAACAACTACAGATTGGTTTGCAGAGCTAGCTGAAGTTGGTGGCATTCTTCTTGTATGAAGTCGATACTTCTGCAAGATAGTAAACATTATCAATCAATCTTCTGCATCAATTGGAAGTATTCACATCTTCATCAGTAAGAAGCAAAGTAAATTGTTAAAACAATTCCAACATTTTCTTTCACTATTCTCACGCTTTCCCAGATCAAACAGCAACAGTGCAAGGTAGAAAACGAATAACTCACTTGCAGATGACTCTTTACTTCATCATTGGTCAAGCCATCAACTTGCATAAGCTCTCTAATTTGCTTTGGAGTAGCAACTGCAAAATTTAAAGAAAAATCAGTTTGGATAGAACTTGAGTCATACCTCATAAATATAAAACAGCACGGAATGGAAAATTTTGCAAGTACAATCAACACAGGACTTGCATACGAATTCAAGTTTAAAAAGTCATAACATACTAACCTTGACAACCTCCAAGTTGCTGTAAAGCACTCACAAACCGCCGGTGCAACTCAGGTGACCAGCACCTCCTCTGCTTCCTGGAAGACTGTTGCTGACATGATTGAGGTCCATTTCGTATATTTGACTGGGAATTAGGAGCAGAAGATGAAGCTGATCTACTGCAGTTGAATCTTGAACCAGCAGAGCTGGATTCCTCCCTCAAGTTCTTGATTCCAGGAGTCAGAAGAGAGAGACCAGGAACTGGTAATTCCTCTTTATCACTACCATGCTTCTTTGATAATACAGAGCAAGACTTCAACGGAATTAGTGCTCTTCCTCCATTTCTGTTCTTGCAGGCCTGGACTGCATCATCATTTCCACACAGATTCCCTTTCTTTGAAGTCTATCAATCAAAAGAGGGAAAACAAAAGTCAATTTCCATTTTATAGTTCTCCTGTTGTATTAAAAAGTTTGAACTTTGAGACGCTTAAGATATGTTTCACATCAATTTTACTCGTTTCCGAATTAGCTTTTATACCTTAGACTCTAGTTCGGGATTTGGTTTTGAATCAAAGACGGATTTTTCAGTAGATGTCCGATCATCAGTGTTCCATAACTGAACAGAGCTCATCCAGTTTTTCTTGTCTCTAGAGTCCTTCTCCATTTCACCATTTTCATTGTCATCACAGTTTTTCTTCAATGGAATGAACTCTTCTAACACTGGTTTACTCTTTGATGCTGCGCATTGCATTGCCTCTTCTTTCAGAAATAGAATCGCTGCAATGAAAGAAAGTCTAAAAGGATCAGAAATCACACAATCGGTCTAACAAACCATTAAACATCACAAATATTCACAATCAGCTTTAAAGAAGGAGAAAAATAAATCTTTTGAATCGACCTATTAAGGCGATGTAAACCCATTATCCAAAGTTCTCATCCCGATCAAAAACAACCTAATAAGAGCGAATAAACCCGTTTTGTTGAAATCTCCATTACATTGCTTAAAAACACGATAGTTCAAGAAACCAACCATCGTTCAAGAGGAGCATGCAAAGAGGGAGTTCGCGTTTAAACGCATCGATCTTCCTCATCTCATCTTCCAAAACCTTTACAAAACCATCAACTCTAGAAACCTTGTCGGAGACATCTCCGATCACGGACAACTCCTTAAGAAAGTCGCTGACAGTCTTAGGAACAAAAGTTGGCCTGAAATCCAAGCTCAGTTCAGGTGGTGGAAGAGAACCCATTTGAATACAATACCTCCCCAATTCCTCAACACTCTCTTTTCACCAAATTACCCAACCAAAACAATGTATACAATCAAAGACCAAAGCTTTAGAAAGAGAGAGAAAGAGGCAAAGAAAGTACAGAGAGGGGAAAAGAAATGGCGAGATCTACATGAATATATAGAGAAAGAAGAAACTAGAAAAGGGTTTGGCTTTTTATGTGGGTTTTGTTTGGGAAAGCGGAAAAGAAAAGTTCTTTTTTGTAGAGAGGGAAGGAAAGAGAAAGTGAAGGAAAATGGAGGAAACGGAAGGAAAATAAACGGAACTGAGGATGAGAAGGGAAGATAAAGAGAATCTATAAGTGGGTGTGTATTATTTCTCTTTTTCTCCTTTTGTATGTAATTTTTTAAAAAAGAATAATTGAAAAACGAAAATAGTAAGAAAATCTATTTCGGGTCGTCGCATATTTTATCTTCCAGTTTAGATTGTATTCAGTTTTTAACTAGTCGTGTGTTATTTTTATTTTTTAGTTTAATTTATTTTTTTAAATTTTTGTTATTAAAAATTAAAATTTTCGTTAATTAACCTTCATTTTGTAAATTAATAATTTCTTATAAATTAAAAAATTCATTAATTTTAATATAACAATATTTTTATTAAACTTCAAATTTTTGATAAGTAAATACAATCTCTTTCAATTATATTTTAAATTCCAATTTTTAAAACTTTAATACTTACCTCGTAAAAAAATAATGCAATATGATAGGGTCAATTCTTCATTATATTAATCAATATTAATATAAAGTTGTATAAATATACAAATGATTTTATGTTCTTTTTTTCTATAATATATAATTAAATTGTCAAGTTTCAATTTTTTTAATTTTTTTAGGAGATATATAGCAAAATCCTTACCACTACAACAGGAAAATTACCTCAGATAAGCTCAAGACTCGTTCTTTAAAAAAAACACGGTTTGATTTTCTTTTTTAGTTATATATATAGTCATTGTTTTAATTTTAAAAAGCAAAATAAAATTTTAAATTTCAGAATATTTGAGTTTTAAATTAATATTAGTATTAAGATTAATCCATAATTTGACTTCATCACTAATTAATTTCACAAAATGTTTCAACGACAAAAAAGGCTTACTTTAGACTTTAGAGTACTCTTTGGAAACTCTTTTCGAACGAAGAAGAAGAAAGGGGGTGGTCCAATTCCAAACCCAAAAATGTGTGAAATGACTAGCTGCTTTTTGTGCCCCCGAAGGCTTTGAATTAACCAACCCTTGGTGCGTTGGTAGGGAGCTTTTCTAACTTAAATGATGTTGCGGGTTTGAACTGTTCTCATATATGCAGCCGTTTAAAATTTAGAGCTAGAGCTTTACTTTTCACAAAAGACCTATCCAATTCAAGCGAGAATTAGTATGAGTGTAGATGGCTTAAAGGCACTGTTGGGACCTTTCTAGAATACTTCGTGGGTAACAAAACAAAAAAAGAAGCTTTGAATTAACCAAGTGTTGAATAAGTCTTATTTGACTGCTTATTAAGATTTCTTCTCTAAAAACACTAATCTCAATCTCAAACTCAAATCCATGTGTAGTCCAAAGGAGAAAAACCCTTTTTGTGTTCCGTTTTTAAGATCAAGAAGCATTTATATTTTTTTGAAGAGAAACAAGAGACCACCGATATGGACTATAAGTTATATGAGATGTGAACACATCTCATATAACATTACTTGGCCATGCCTTAGTTTTCTTTCTTCAACGTTTTAAAAGTCAAACAACCGGTATAGCGGTAAAAACTTGAACTGATTAACAATTCAGTTCGGTTTTTAACTTTTTAATTTGATTTAATTTAATAATTTTTGTTATTAAAAACTAATCGATTTATTAATTTAATAATAATCTCTTTTTTCAATTAAACGTTAATTTGTTCGATGGGTAAAGATAATTTTTTAATTATTTGTCAAATTTTTTAATTTTATTCAAATTTTAACCAATTTTATAACGATCTAATACTAATTAAATCTTTTAAACCTTAGACTTTTATGTTACTAGTTTAAAATTTAAAAATATTGGTTTTCTTTCAGACAAGTATATAACAATAATAATATCAAACCACATGGTCTATGTTTAAGATTCTTCTATGCTCTTGGTCAAGTGCCATTGTCGCCTTTTTCACAAATTTCAAAGCGAATCCACTACTTTTGCATCTCATATCCTAATTGGGCGGATTAGAAATTTTTTGGTTTCATTCCAAACCATAGTTTACGGTCACCATTTGATTCACACCTATACGCAACCTAAAAGAATCTAATGGAGTACTTTCTATGACCTAAGTTTTTTTTTTTTGAACGTGAGGAAAGAAACAAAAACTAGCGCTGATGGCAAAGGCACGACACTCCTTACGCATCTCGGTGAATAAGCTCTTGAATAACCTCCGGTGGCTTCTGTAGGAGGTGCAAATCTGGCCTTAATATGCAAGCAAAAGCCGTCAATCTATCAACATACTGGTTGGTCTCACGAAAGGTATGTTGCAGTTATACCTCCCAATCTCGTTGCAGAAGTCCTCGGATATCTACAACTAAAGAAAAGTTCTCAGTTAGTGGTCCGTAGGAAGCAGAGAGAATGTTAATAATCTCTAACGAATCGACTTCGATAATGACACCTCTGAAGCCCAGGTCCCAGAGGCCATGCCCTAAAATTCTGCAGATAAAAGCGGCCCCCTTCTAAGTAGATGCTGAAAACCACCATACTACCTCTCTTGACTATCTCAAATTAAAATGGTACAAAGCAACCAATTTTTATAATCACTTTGTTGTTTTCTATGTCATCAATTACTCCATTGATACTGATTCCTTTTTCATTATAGTTTCTAAGCCTTCCTGTATTTTACTACATCCCAATTCAATAGCCTCTGTTTACTTATGATAGGATTTAACTTCAATTTAAGAATAAAACAAAACATCAATAAACTTAAAAATCCAATTTTTGGTATGTATCCAAATCCTATTATAAAAATGGGAAACAAAATCTCATGAGCTGTATTGAATCGAGAAGTTGAAGAAAACCAAAATAGAAGAGATTCTCGATCATGAATAGGACATAACATTAAACCCGTCTCTCCAAAACACCATTTGTTATGACTTGTGTCAAGTAGTTAACACATTCAAGCTTTATTTTTTATTTTTTAAGTCTAGAGATGAGGAATCTTTGGGATGTGATGACCAAATTCCCATATTTTCTTATTTTTTTGGTTTGTTATCTTATTATTCAAATACATATTTTACTCACCGTAAAAAAGAATTACCTGATACTAACTGAACTTAGTTGTTAAATTTGACACGAATTAATTAAATTTGACCTAAATTAATAATTTAAGATAATTATAATAAAGTTGAGTTAATTAATTAAAATTTAATAGAAAATATTTTTTGAGAAAGCTAAAAAAAAAAACTAAAATTCTAAAGATAAGGAGGAGGAAGAGGAGAATAAGAAGAAGAAGGTGCACCGCAAAAGGGACAACCTTTACAACCATTAGATTCCACATGTCTTGCTCCATAGAGCGAAGAATCTCTCGCTATCAAATTCAATCACTTGATGGATTGGTTAATGTTGATGGGATGGGATGGGATGGGATGGGATCCACTAAAACAATAAATAAATATATAAATAAATAAGAGTTTTTATTTATCAGATAGGTCCTGAAACGTGTCGTTTGGTTTTGGATTTCGATTAGATCCCACACCGGTTTCCCGCATCTCTATTGCTTTTTGTCGGATGCTTGTGACCAAAGAATCTGCCATCAACTCCCCATTTTACCCCTCCCATTCTTGACTTTTGGGATCCAAAGTTTCACCGCCAGACTTGTTATTAAAAATTAAATATTTTATTAATTAATAAGTTAAAATTTGTAAATTAATAAATTTTATTTAAAATATTTTTAATCAAATTTTAAATTATCTGACTGATAAAAAATCTTTTTAATCATATATTAAATTCTTTAATTTTTATCTGATTTTATGAGAACTTTTTAAACATTAAATTTTTTATCTTACTCGTTTAATTTCTAGTCATATTTTTTATTTAATTTTTCAAGAAATAATTCATGTTCAGATTTTCTTAATTTGTAAATAGTAGATTTTAAAATGTATATGAAAATTATTAATTAAATACTTACGATAATTTAAATTAAACAATGAGTCAATTTAAATAGTTATTGTTTGTTATTTATTTATGATTTGATGTAAAATACCGTTTCTTTTCTTTAGTATTCTAAATTTTGATGTGTTCAATAAAACCAAAATGTAACACATGTTGTTTAACCAACTTGTATTATTACACTCTATTAGTTTTTAATTAGTATAAAATAAAAATTAAAAATATGCAATGATTTATTAGTTATTTATAATTTTTTTGATAAATAGTTATTTATAATTTTTAATTAAACAATATAATCAACTCAAATAATTATTAATTCTTATTTGTTTCTAACCTTATAATATCATGGACTAGACCCTTTCTTTCTATAAATTTTGATGTGTTCGATAAAACAAAAATGCAACTCATGTCATTGTACCAACTTGTATTATTGCGAAGAGGCAGAGGATTCAATAGAACCAAAAAAATACTGAATTGGGTTTTAATAATTTTATATACTAATTTTTAAAGACTGGATCAGAAGTTAAATTGATATAGCTGATTCTATCAACTGATTTAACCAGTAAATTGCATTAGCTGTTTGTTAGAGATGTTTGGTAAAATTAACTATTTAGTATTAGCTGTTTATTTGTAAAATAACTTATGAGTACATGACTTTAAAAAAATAAGGATATGAATATTATATATCTTAGTCTTTCATTAAATATTCTTATAAGAATTTAGATTTTAGAGAAGTCATGTTCGTCTGTACTGTTTCATCATCTATGAAAAATTTATGCAACTCTTTCTATTTTCATTTTCGTTTAAGGTCAATATTTTGTTTCTAGCCTATAATTGCATAAAACAATTATAAGAAAAAATACTGTTTCTAAAACGTAAGTATCTAAGAACTTCAATTAAAGAGTACAATTAACTTTTGATAGTTAAAATTTTAGCTGATTGATAAAAACGCTCCTATATATAAGCGTTCTCATTTTTAGCTGTTTATCTTAAATCAACCATTGGATTTCCTCTCTTCAAACAGCTTTCGTAGTTGTTAGAAGAATCAAGCAGTTGAAAACAACCAATCAGCTAAGAAAATAGATGATTGGTTGTTTACTAAACGAGGCCATTGTCAAGAATTTAAAGTTTAATTTAAAAAATATTTTAATTAATTTATTTTAATTTATAAGAAGTTATTAACTATGAAAATTACCAATTAATTAATAAACTGATCAATTTCTAACATTAAAAGTTAGTATCGAACAAAAAAGTTAAAAATCAAACCAAAAAAATAGATAATTCAAGATTTTTATAATTAAACTGGCTAAATCGTTTGATTTTTAAATTATTAAAAATTTTATATTGGCTGATTTTATAGTTTTGATTAGAAGGACAATGTGGGCAATATATGCAGACTAGACATGGGTTTGCCCTCTTCTCTGTTGGTGGAGTTAAAAATATTCTGAAGCAAAAACAGTCAAAAGAGAATAAGATTCTCTTAATAGCTGCCCTCAAATGAAAGTAATGATGGTATGGAATTGAGTACAGGTCATATGAGGATGATAGGAACTTTGGACTCTCCCAAAAAATATATATATAATTTTTTAGAAAAGGAAAAGTTTGGTCAATTCCAAAAAAGATAAATCCAAAAGGGAAGTGTGGAATTTACTCTAAGAAAAGAGATGAGGAAAAAGGAGGGGTTCAGGTGGCTTGACCTAAGTGATAGCCAACCAATTTGATACCCAAAAAGCAAAGCATCTTATTATATATTTTTTAAGAGGATACTCTCTGGGAATCCAAGAAATGGTATCTCCAAATATTTAAAGTGTTTCATAGTTATCTACTTGCATAAGTTTCTCTCTCCTTAATTCTAATGGAGGAATTCTCAATCTTTTTGTAAAAATATCAATATTTTTAAAACCGAACCGAAGTTAAACAAATAAACCAAGAGGTTTAAAATAAGGTTCAATTGTTATTAGAGCGCTATAAAATTGGCTGAAGATTGAATAAAATTAAAAATTTTGAAATACGATTAAAAGAGATTGTCTTAATCTATCGAAAAATTTGAAGTTTAACTGAAAAAGAGATTGCTAAATGAACATTAATTTATTTATTTTAGCTTTTAAGAATTTATTAATATACGAAAATTAACGATTGATTGATAAATTAATTAGTTTTTAACAACAAGAGTTATTAAAGTAAATTGAACTGAAAAGTTAGACGGTTCAAAATTTTTACGATTTAATCGGCCGAACCGGTTGAATTTTTTAATCATTAAAAATATTACGTAATTTACATATCTTAAATAGACTTTTTAAAATCAAATAATAAATTCGATTTATTTATCTATCAATTCAAGGTAGAAAATATTTGCATCTTCACAAATATTTTATTTTTTATATGTCTTTTTCTGATCCCTCGTTCCCCTAAAACTTGTAGCAAAAGATCAAAGTGCTCAAAACTTTGAGTTGATAATAAGAAAGTTGGTATGTCTTAATTTTAGTGTATGTTTGGTGAGGTGGTGATATATTAATGATCCATAATGGCTAAGATCCAATGATCATGCATTGTTTCATAGACCAGCAGAAGTGGAAGCACTAGAGGAGTGCTGATACTAATAACTAAGGTGATGAACTTAAGAGGGCTTGCAGATATTTCCTCATTGAAGCAATTAAGTAAGGCTTTGCATGCCATGGTTGTTGTGATCATTGATTCTTACCAAGAACACTTAAATGGGGAAACTAGTTCTAAACTAGAATCGAATTTGGCCTAATCCAATTAACAAGATACCAATTATAACATTTTTCTTAAATTTTTAGGATGATTTAAGTAATGTAATGACAATTTTAAAGTACTTTTAGAGGTTAATAGTTCAATCTATGTTATATTTTGACAAAACTAAAAATGAAAAACAACTAAGTAACATGTTTAGTTAGAAGAAACACGAAAATTTATTTTTTAAAAGTCAACTCAATATAAGAGTATTATAAATAAAATATCTAATATAACAGAACAACAACAATAATCTAGTAAAATAGTACGCAACCTTATCCATAATTAGTAGAGAAACTGTTCCTAAAACCCTAATATGAAAAAAGAAAGAAACTAATAACAAATAAGAAACTTATGCACACAATTCTTTTAATACTTAAATACCTATCAAAATAATAAAAATTTGGTTCAAGAAACACAGTTATAGAGTATTACATGAAATTCCCTTTCCGGAGACATATTATAGAAGAAGTAATTTTGTATTATCTGCAAAAAGTTATAGCCTCTAAAAATTAGGGAATTGATCCATTGTTTCAGTTAATCAGTTTCCTACCCTGTTCTATTTAATCTTATTCACAAATTTACGTGGGTTTCATACAAACTGGTGAACAAAATTAAACGATATAGAATTGAAATACCCTAATAGAAACAAGGATCTTGCTCCTAAAATTTAGAGATTTTTTTAAAGCATGATTTCTTCTTTTGTTATTTAGTTTTGCCCGATCTGCTTGCTCCAAGGACTCGTGTACTAGACATTTCAATTCATATTTTGAGTTGAATATGTCATTTGATTTGAAATAGGGATTTTCTCAAATAAATTAGTTGAAAATTTATTGTGTATGCTTTGTAAAAATATAATTTATGAATTCTTTGTTATTAAAGAAAAATATGATATTTCTCTTATTTCATTAGTAGCATGGTCTAGAAATTTCATTCATCTTTGGCAATAGTCGTTGATCCACTAACAGAAATGACATGTTTTGTGAAATGTGGTTCGAACCCTTGAACTTCGACATGATTCAATGAATGGTCCAATTCACTTTCACTTTCAAAGAAAGCTAACAAAACCCAAGTTTTGATTGAATCCAAAGAACAAATGAAGATACCTTATATAAGGGGTATTGCCATTGGAAGAGGACAAAGCACAATCCCTTCATCAACCACACACACCCTCCCATGAGTGTCTTTCACGTGATGACTCCATTTTCATGGCACTTATTCGTGCCCTTTCCTCACGAGGGTATCTCTTCTTGTCCTTATTATTCTTTAGTCTTTGGAGATGCCAAAGTCTTCACTGTTTTTTGCCTGTCTTCTGAGGGTTGTTACTGTCATTCTGAAGAGGGTCTTTGTCTACTTTCAGGAGTCGTTGAGTGGCACTGTTGTTTGTTCATGCTCGGCCCTTAGCAAGATTTCCACTTACTGGACCCATCTTTATTCCTCCCATGCATCATCATCTCCTATTCCTCTTTTTTCTCACCGTCAAATTTTCAAGTCCTTTTCGAGGATGGACTTCATGATCATTCCAAAACAAGTGAATGACTTGCACAACTCACAAAAACTTAAAAAAAAAAAAAGTCCCTCACGGGGCAAGGGAGAGGATTGTGTGAAGGTTGTGAGTTCGAGCCTTGAGAGGAGCAGCCTTTATTTAAGGTGATGTAATCCCTCTAATAGTGGCCCATCTTTTAGGAACAGGTACCTTTGATACTATCTAGAATAAGACCCGTATTTACCTATTTATGAGTTTAAGTGAGTGGCTCATAGGTCCTAGGATAGTCAGGCGAAGTCCGAAACCTGAGTTATCCAAAAAAAAACTAAAAAAAAAGGATTTTGAGTTATACTCAACATTGCTACCTAAAATGTCTTGTGTTTTGGAACCAATTTCTGTAACAATAATTCGATAAAAATTTTAATGTAAAATTTGGAAAAATCTAGTAGTATATAACCTTACTCTTAATAAGTAAGAATGACTCATGTTTCGTTATCGTTAGTATGCAAAAATATTAAAATACAAAATTAAATTAGTGAGATAACAAATCAAGAAATATCTTGTTAAATCATGATTGTAAGGATACTTTGGTTTTACTAGTTTTTGATTGGGAGTTTAGTTTTTATTTTAAAAATTCTATTTGATTACTAATATTAATCTAGGTATATTTTTTTATCATCAATAATAATAAATTGTAAATTATAAATTAAAGATAAACTAATAATAATAAATTATTTTAATTATATATAGCATTTATTAAGTAAATATTAATAATAAATTGAAAATATTTTATTAAAATGAATAGTAAGAAATTTGTATATTTTTAACTAATTTAATTGCTAAATTGAATTTTAGAAAAATTATTTTAAAAATGTTTTTATTTAATAAATAACTTTTTTGGAAATTTGAACTTTATGTATCTCAAACATTTTAAATTTAAAACATATTCATTAAATAAAAAATTTGGAAAATTTTTATTTTTGAATTAATTTTATTTTTAAATTAATTATGAAATATAAACTAAAATAAATCAAAAATAATTAAGTTATATTCCTCATAATCTTATAAAATTTTCATAACTTATGAAATTAGGAAAAATAACAACGCACAAACTCATTCAAATAATTTAAATTTAAAAAAGATATAAAAATTAAAAATAGAAGTAGCATTTTAAAAAAATAAAATAAAATAAAATAGAAGTAGCACTAAATAGGCCTTCAATCCTAAGTAAGTGTCTCTTTTGTCCGTCCATTCCATCTAAGTCATATTGCATTTGGCTTCTATAGACAAAAGCGGAGATAAATTGAAATTCATATTTTAAACTAATAGTTTTGAAAATTAATTTAAAATTTAAAAATATTTAGTATAAATTTATGAAAAATAATTTAATATACTTGACAAAATTTTATCCCATCACTAAAATTTGTTCACTTCAAATTTTCTCAAATATAAATTTTTAAAAACCGGATTGAAAATTAAGTCGATAAGATAATAGATTTAAGATTTAAAAGATTCAACTAGTATAAAATCGTTTTAAAATTGAATAAAATTAAAGAATTAGAAATATAATTAAAAAAGATTATGCTTAACCATCGAAGAATTTGAAACTTAATTGAAAAAAGAAGTTGTTACATAAAAATTAATTGATTTATTTTAATTTATAAGAACTTATTAATTTACGAAACTAACCGACAAAATAATAAATTATTGTTTTTTAACAAAAATAACTATTAAAGCAAATCGAATCAAAAATAAAAAAAAAAAATTAAATTTAAAATTTTAACAATGAATAAGTTGTACGGGATATATTTTTTAATCACCATAAAAAATATTGAACGGTCCTCCCAATCTTAGCCTTAATGTTGCAAAAGTGCTACAATAATCTTTACCTAGAATTACAGTCACTTCGAAGATGGGACTAAAATCAACATGTTACCTGTCAATTCCCAATCCGAATTATGGCATCTACGATGAAGAGACAAGATAGGCAAGATCGTGGTCCTGGCCCTCACGATTACTTTACAACTAGATTCAATAGCAATGCAATGAAAATCACCGTAAAACATATATATCTAAATTGAGTAATATCTGCTCAATGATTGAAAACAACTCTATTTTGGTTCTTTATTTCAATATCTCGTGGCATGAATTATATATTTGTGCATCATTAAATTTTTAGATGAAATATGAGGTCCTCCGAATTCTCAAAGTACTAATGCAAATATGAGGGAATTGTAAATGTATACCTTAAAATGCATTAACAGTAGTGTAATAATGGCAAAATTTGTCTACTCTATGTTATACACAGATGCATTGATCAACAATCGCAAAGCCAAGATCTACATTTTATTTAGAGCATTAACAATATAATAAGATTAGTATACCTCCGATGCTTGGTATAGAGTTTTTGTGCATTGCATTCTTTCCATCTTGGGCACCAAAACTTATCAAAATCAACAACACCTTGTACAAAAGAGGAAGCTAATAGTAAAATACCCAATATTCTGTTTTCACACCCACACATCATATGCTCATAATCTCACTATATGTTATATCTTATAACATGTTCTACTTTAAGGGGTAGACAAGAATAATTGTGTTATTTCAAAGATATTATGAACTATAGTTTAATAGGTCAACATGTAGTTATTAGAGTATTATCATGTAACCTAAATATAATTAGTAAATTATTAACCATCCCATTATGATTATTAAAAATACATTAGGTAATTTGATTAATGGTCACGCATATAGAATTAATGTTGAGATTATATTAGTCCACATATTTTTAATGTTCTCCCACTTGAACAATATAATCAAACCACCATACCAATCTCTATATCTATATTCAATACCACAATAACCATTAAAACAACTTGTATGCAGTAAAACAACTGAGACTTTGCATTTGTCTCCTTTTGTACCTGTCATTTTGTCAAACTACATATACACATCAACAAATATATGCCAATATTAATAAGTGACTGCAAACAATATTATGCATGTTTCATATATAAAAGTCATAAGCAATACGTATAAAGAACTAACATGTTCAATACAAAATAGCAAACTCCCACTAATCTTATCAAGCTAGGCTTCTAACAATCTCATGCAGGGGACGTGTTATGCAAACACACATCTATGTAAGCCTTTTGTAAGTGGATCTGCTAACCTGCTAGTTGTAGGCATATACTCAACAGTAACGAGGGATTCAGCGACTTTCTCTTTAACAAAATAGTACTTTATATCATTATGCTTTGCATGAGAAGTGCTTCTAGAGTTTTTAGAAAAAGCTTTAGTTGTGGAGTTATCATAATACAATTTCAGCAGACTCGAAATAGAGTCTACAATACCTAATGCTGAAATAAAATTTTCGCAACCATATTGCTTGACAAGCTGTCTCATAGCACGCTATATACTCTGCCTTCATTGTAGAGGCCGTTGTGAGTGTCTGTTTCACACTTTTCTACGATACAGCTCATTCAACCATCATATAGATGTAGCATGAAGTGGACTTTTTATCATCCACGCATCTTGCATAATCAGTGTCACTGAACCCAACTACATCAAGAGTGTCAGTTCAGCTTGCCGATAAGTCAACATATGATCTTTGCTACCCTAAAGATACCTCATGACTTTCTTAGCCGCTTTCCAATGGCTAAGACCAGGATCACTTAAGTATCTTCCCAACACGCCTACAACAAAAGTAATATCAGGGCGTGTCCATACTTGAGCATACATCAAACCACCTATAAGGGATGCATAAGGAACGACTTTCATTTCATCTATCTCTTTATCATTTTATGGACATTGGGCCTTTGAGAATTTGTCACCCTTCACTATTGATACCTTTTTAAGGGAACAGGAATGCATATTGAATCTTTTTAAGATCCGATCAATTTAAGTCTTTTGAGACAATCGAAGAATCACATTGGCTTTAAATTGAAGAATCTGAATTTCAAGTATATAAGAGGTTTCACCAAGATCCTTTATATCAAAAGGGCTAAATAACAGTTTTTTTTGTCTCAAATAATATACTAGTATCATTAGAAGCAAGTGGAATGTCATCAACATACAGTACCAAAAAAATGAGTCTGCTCCACTGAACTTCATTTATATACATTGATTGACTACATTCTTCTTGAAGCCATTTGCAGTGACAACCATATCAAACTTGAGATACCACTGTCTTGATAGTTGTTTTAACCCATAGATAGACTTCTTGAGCTTGCAAACCATGTGCTCTTTACCTGTTATCTCGAAACCAATTGGTTGGGTCATATAAACATCTTCATACCGTTCTCCATTCAAGAAGGTGGTCCTCACATCCATTTGATTAAGTTCCTAGTCAAAATGAGCAACTATAGCCATGATAATTAGCAGTGAATCTTTGGTAGAAACTGGTGAGAAAGTTTCTTTAAAATCAATCCCTTCTCTCTGGCTATAGCCTTTAACTACAAGTCTAGCCTTTACACCTTTCTACTTGTCCATTTGAGTCATGTTTGATTTTGTAAACCCACTTGCACCCATTGGTTTGCAACCTTTCGGTAGTTCAACCAACGCCCAAACTCTATTTTGTGATATGGAACTCAACTCATCTTCCATTGCATTCATCCATAACACAAATTGAGGACCATTCATGGTTTCTTGAAAACTGACTGGTTCAGTATTATCTCCCACATTGAACTTTTGTTCCTAGAAATAGATAATCTAATCATCAGGAATGAAAAGTCAACGTGTTCTTTGTGATCTCCTGACAACAACTTCATCATCCCCAATATTAAAGACTGCATCATGTGGTTGATTTTGAGATTTATCATGAGATTCTACTAGAATATGTTCAATCACAGGGTCATCAGTAGGAGCGGAAGCGACGGGTACAGGCATTAGAATATGTTCTTCCCTGAATATAATTTCTCTTGACCCTTGGCTTAAACCACATTCATCTTCAAAATAGACAGCTCTGTTTGATTCTATAATTCTGGTTGTGTGAGATGGGCAATAAAATCTAGAACCCTTTGATTCGAACTTGTAGCCTTCAAAATGGCCACTAATAATTTTCAAGTCAAGCTTCCTAGATTGCAGATTAGAGGGCCTCACTTCTGCTTTGCATCCCCAAACATGAAAATGGTGCAAGCTTGGTTTCTTACTTGACTATAACTCATATGGAGTTTTGAGACTGACTTGTTAGGTACTTGATTTAAGATATAAGCAGCTTTCTTCAATGCCTCATCTTAAAAAAATTCAGGCAAACTAGAATGAATCAATATACACCGTAACATATCAAGAAGTGTGCGGTTTCTTCTTTCGGCGATTCCATTCTGCTGAGGTGTTCTCGACATTATATATTTTGCTTCAATACCACATTCCTGCAAGTCTAGCAAAAGACCCTGGATTTCTTCCACTCTTATCATAACGCCTATAATACTCTCCACCTCTGTCAGAATTAACCACTTTGATTTTCTTCCCCTTTTGAAGCTCAACATTTGTCGTGAAGATTTTAAACTCCTCCGAAGATTCAAATTTTTCCTGAATGAGCTTCACTTGATCGTACCGGTAAAAATCATCAATAAAAATGATGAAGTATTTATAACCACCTATAGGAGGTGAAAAAAATGGTCCAGATATATCAATATGAATCAACTCCAACAATTTTGAGCAACTGTCTGTTTTGCTTTTTCTAACCTTACAATCAACACAGGTAGTGAAATATGAAAAGTCAAGATCCTGAAGTACACCATCTTTTACCAACCTCTCCATTCTGTCTCTAGAAATATGACCTAAACATTTGTGTCATAACATAGAAGATCTCAAATCCAACCTCATACGTTTGGAACCAACAACAGTATTAAGAGAAGAGGAAGAAGCAACAGTAACAACATCATTCAACTCAAGTTTGTATAAATTTTCACATAAAATTCCATTTTCCACCAAAAGAGAGTCACGATACAAAGTCAATTTTCCAATTCCAAAAAGAAGACTATAACCTAGTCTATCCAAAATAGATACAGAAATCAAAATTTCCCTAATAGAGGATAAATAAGGGACATCATATAACACCAAAGATGTCTTATGTTCAACTGTAGTCTAACTGTCCCAAAAAATTCAACTTTGACTTTGGTATCGTCTCTCATGTACACATGCTACTCAAAACTAGTCGACCTTCTTCAACTTGTCAGTTTCTGTAAGAAATTCATAACGTGAATTGTTGCTCTAGTATCTAACCACCAAGTATTTAAGGGCACATCAATAACATTAGACTTTAAACAAACCATCACAAGAAAATTACCTTTCTTCTCTAAGTGAGCTTTGAGTTTTCGATAATCAGCTTTCTTGTGTCCAAAATTCTGACAAAAGTTGCACTTCCCTTTGAAAAACTTGTTCTTCTGACTAACAGAAGATGAGCCCGCTTGTCCACTTCGTTTAGTACTAACAACCTTCTTCTTAAAAGGCTTTTGGTCACTTGAGCTATTAGAAGTGAACTTTTTCTTTTGAGAATTGTTGTGGTTTGTCAACATGGAGATGCTTCTTGCCCTTCCCTTTTTCATATCATCCTCTTCCTTGACAAGAATAGCAATCATCTTCTCAATAGTCCATTGCTCTTTCTGAGTATCATAGCTTGATCTGATCGTTTCAAATTTGGAAGGAAGAGTCCCCATCACAAACCATACCATGTGATCCTAATTAAGGTCTATATCTATAGCCTTAAGCTTATGATAACAAACCACGAGCTTATCGACGTGAGCCCTAATGTCATTTGTACCATCATAAATGGTGTGATGAAGCATGTTTAAGTACTCATTCTTCTCATTCTTTAAGAACTTCATGTCTTTCTTCTTAATGGCAGCAAGAAAATCCTTAGCATTATCAACCTCGGGAATACTATCACGAATGGACTCATCAATGTGATACCTCATAATCATCCAACAATATCGGTTAGAGTATTCCCACTCCTCATAGGATTTCCTTTCATTCTCAGTAGCATCATCAGCGGGTTTAGGTGGTGGATCGATTCTTAAAGCAAAGTCCATTCGCATGATAGTCAAATTCATCATCAAAGATTCAACTCACTACTTATGGTTCATTCCATTTAGCGTTAAGATAGCGGAGACTCTCATATTGCTTAAAGCTGAATGAGAACCAAGAGCAAAAACCATGATATGTATGTTAAAACAAAATCATGCAATTCTTGCTCTTTTTCTCAAATTTAATTATATCATTCATGCTAGAGTTCCTTAAACAAATATAGAACTCATTCACATGTAAGAACAATTTATTAAATATTACAACCAAATCATCAAATATACTATCATAAGGATAGAAAAAATTGTGCAGTTCATAATATTTCTATAAAAAAATTTCACCATATTAAGCATCCTACTGAGTAGTAATTATCGACAGGATAATTAATTACCCGTATGGATCTTAACGTTATTTTAGAGGAAAAACACAAAATTTTAAACATACATTAATATTTAAAAAGTTCCTCATCATAAATAGTTTCACATGCTCAATTCTACGACAGGTAAAAATAAGCATTCACTATTGTCAACAAATAATCATGTTTATGCTACAATAAGATTAAAACAATTAGAATATCAAATGAAAATCACTAATTAATCTTGTGCATAAACATATGGAAAAATATAATAAAAATGAAGCAAAATGAAGAAAAATTGGTCAAAAAAGGACCTTGCATGCCCGTAGGGTCTGGATGACTGTGCAGAATTATATATATATATCAGTTAAAGGTTGGGATGACGCCATCTAGACCTTGACTCTGGTTTTTGGGTCAATCTGCACGCCTACGGG
>JANIPN010000218.1:70621272-70632623 GCA_027478595.1 Erythroxylum anguifugum
ATAAGTAAATTTTAAAAAAAAAATTTTGAAAGGGGGGGCCATGGCCCCCCCTTCAATGTACATAGCTCCGTCATTGCATTGAAGCCACATGTTATGCACCGTGACAAAGGAGTTAGGTCACTTCCCTACCTATAAGGGGATATACTTGCTGGCCCATCAATAATTGGTGTACTATTCTATACCCATCATCCATGTTATGATCACCTCTCCTAAGCTTATCCATCTTATTATTACAAGTGATTGTGATTTGGTAACATCTTGGTGCTCAATATTTTTTATGTTAGGTAAAAAAAATATAAATCTCCTATATAATTTCAGAAAAAATTTAAAAATCTTATCTTTAAAATTCTAAAAAAATTAGTTTTCAATTTTTTAGGAAAATATCTTTTTTTTTAACTTCAATGAACAATAATGATGAAATACATGCAATATAGACATTAAATGTACACTAATTAAATGTTATTTATGCAACGATTTCAACTCTAAAACTCAAATCAAATTAATTAAATCAACTCAAAATAATAATTTATTATAATTATTTTAAAATATTAATTTAAATCAAATTTAATTAATCTGAGTCAACTTTAATAGTCAGGCTATGTTTGGTTAGATGTAAAGTTTTTAATAGAATGAAATGGAATGACTTACAATAAAATGAAACGTAAATAGATGTAATATTAGAAAATTGTTGTTTGAGATAGACGAAAGGGTTCATAATGTAATATAACGAAATGTTGTTTCGATGAAAGGTTTATAATGTAATATAGTGTAAAGTTGTTTATCATTTTATATTTCATCTTAAACCTCCCAAATCAGAGGTTTTTTTTTTAATTTTTACTGCTTATGATGAAATTCGATATAATATAAAACCCTCCTCTTTTATCTCATTCCATTCTAAAACCTCATCTCAAATGATGAAATAATATTACATTTCATTCCATTCTATTATAAAACCCTCAACAAACATAACCTTAAGTTAGATTATTATATTAATAACATTTAATTAGTTGATATAGTGGTTGTATTATTTATGTTTCGTTATTATTATTTAACTAAAGTTTAAGGGAATAACTTATTTTTAAAAAATATTTTTAGATAATTTTAAAATTAAAAAATTAAATATTTTTAAACTATAAAATAGATATCTATATCTTCTATCCTTTTGATGTCCTAAAAGGTTTTTCACTCCCATTTTGAAAATTTTAATGCAATTGGTTACAGTTCATTACGTTCAAATCCTCTATTCTAATTAATTTGTTTGCTTTTACCTCAATACAAAGTTGTTTATTTCAGGACGAGATTGTCTATCTAATATTATAGTGTCTTATTCTATCTTATGAATCTCATTCATTTATTTATACAGATCCGACATTTATTTATACGAAATCTATACAAGACTTACGTAAATAAATGGCTGAGATTTATAAGATAAAATAAAATACTATAATATTTAACAGATTCAAGAGTATTTCCGATTTCATGCCTCGTTGACCTTCCTCTCATGAGCGGGATTTCATTTGCTAGTTGTTACTGCTGGTACGTGTGTCAGAAACTGGACAGAGACTGTCCAGAAAGTGTGAGACTGTCCCTCCTGACTTGTGAAACCTTATCAAAGCCTCCAAATGCCCATATTTCACTTGTGTCATGGTTCAGACAAGCATCGGAATGTACGTGCGGATCTTGCAAAACCAGGGGCATTGACGTCATTTCAAATTCTTCCACTAACTTTCAGGAATTGGTGGCAACTCTTGTTACGGTTGGTTAAGAGCAATAAAATACAAAATAAAATCTTCCTCTGTTCAACCTTCAACGGTTTCGGATAAAAGCACCCACTTGCATACAGCAAAAGTTGAGCCTTTTAGCGTGTGAAGGAGACAGACATTAGATAGAGAAAGCGTGCAGAGCTGTGTTTTTAGAGAGAGAAAGTGGGTGCTGTGAAAAGAAAGGCAAGTTCACGAGCTCTCTCTGTCTCTCTGCAACTCTGTTCTTATTTGATAACACGAATACCCTGTAAAAGATCGAAACTTTGCTAAACCCCATTTGGGTGGGTGAGGTTTTCACGAGCTTAACACACCAGTTTCTGCAAGTCTCTTTCTTTCACCGTCTAATCAAGTGGCCCAACTCTCACCACGTCATCTGTTATGCCAGCTACCTTCTACCTCGATCTCCCTTGATTATCACCATCTTCAGGGGTGTTTCCTACTCTCTCTGGTTGATAGTGATAATGTCAAAAGATTGACTCTTTCTTTTTCTGAAGCTTTGATTATTCTGGGAAAGAGCTTTTTGAGTTTAGTTTGAGCGAATTGAGATAGAGGGCGGAGTTGTGATGGATCGACCAACAATCACGACGGGTCCGGGTATGGATATTCCAATTATGCACGACAGTGACCGGTACGAGCTGGTGCGAGATATTGGGTCCGGGAATTTCGGGGTGGCAAGGTTGATGAGGGATAAGCAGACCAACGAGCTTGTTGCTGTTAAGTATATCGAGAGAGGTGAGAAGGTAAGTCTCTTCTTATTTATGTACTTTGTCTTTTTCTGAAAGATTCATTTGATTGGCCTTCTTGAGCTTGATGTACCTTGTCTTTTTCTGAAAGTTTCACTTGATTGGCCTTCTTGAGCTTGCCTTCAGTTTAAAAGATGCTGGTTGTTCCCTTCTAGGTCTGATCTGGTTATTGTTTTCCTAACTTTGTGGTGGCTAAAACAATCGGTTTGTCTTGTTAATGCCAAATTGGGTAAACTATTTGGATTATTCAAGTTTGTATCTGAGAACTAAGTTCTCCAGAATTGTTGGCGTCTGATTCATTGCTTGAAACATGCATGCTACTTCCCTTTGGTAGCACTTCACTTTGGTTTATTGGAGTTTGTCAATGGGAATGATAGTTGTCTGACCTCATGTTCAGCACATCATCATGCACAAAACGAAGACAGTCAACTATGACTGACCTGGTTCTTAGTTTCTTGTGGTATTCCTCTCAGAGAGTGACAAATTACTTGATTCTTATTCGCGCGACAATGGATAAAGTAGTTGATTGTTTATATCACATTTTTGAATCCACCTGTTCTAAAACAACTCCAATTTGATAAGGGGTTAACAATGCCAACCAAACTAAAGCTAGCAGATTTCTTAACAGTTATTGTTGAACTTCAAAGACACGTCTTTCTGTAGTGATAAGCTTTCCATACGGAAGTCCTTGTCAACCAAGTGAAACTATATAGACGTTCACAGAGTCAGAAACAAATGATTCATTCCAATAAATATTATCTAATGATTGAAGGGAACTTTTTGGTTGACCTCCAAGGCCTCTACATGATCCCACTTTTATGTTTTGTTATTACAGATAGATGAAAATGTGAAAAGAGAAATTATTAACCACAGATCATTAAGGCATCCCAACATTGTGAGGTTCAAAGAGGTTTGTCAATTACTTCACCTTTCAATAATTTTCCAAGAAAAGGATGTTCTGGGTTCATTACTTGAGTAAGTTTACTGTAGGTTATATTGACTCCAACACATCTTGCTATTGTGATGGAATATGCATCTGGTGGAGAACTCTTCGAAAGAATATGCAATGCTGGGCGCTTCAGCGAGGATGAGGTTCTTGCCCAATGCATTCATTTTGTTTGATGGCTTCTGTTGATTTACTTATCAAGTTTCTCAATTATTATACAGGCACGCTTTTTCTTCCAACAACTCATATCTGGAGTTAGCTACTGTCATGCAATGGTTAGTAATACGTTTCCTTCCATTGACTGTTAAGTTCTATTTGTACAAAGGATAATAGTTTAAAATTTTCATAATTTCCAATCTATTTCTTCATGAAGCAAGTATGCCATCGTGACTTGAAATTGGAAAATACATTGTTGGATGGCAGCCCAGCACCTCGTTTGAAGATTTGTGACTTTGGTTACTCTAAGGTACTCGCATCCCCTTTTTTTGGTTGCTAATGTTTGAACACATCGCCATAAATCAATGTCTCAGATGCCTACTTGCTTTTGAATCAATGTTCCAATAGATTTTCCTTGTTAATGATCAGGGATTATTCAAGAACATTATCTTTCTTTTTGTTTTTCCATTCTATGAATGGAGAATTCTGCTTTCTTGTCAACGACTTCTTTAATCCTGTATTGACTTTATCTGGTCTAACAGTCATCAGTGCTACATTCACAACCAAAATCTACTGTTGGAACTCCAGCATACATTGCTCCTGAAGTACTACTTAAAAAGGAGTATGATGGAAAGGTTGGTCTTTTTCTTTATCGTACAGAAGAACAAAGTTGGTAGTCTTTCAATTTCTTGATTGTTAGGGCATTTTGTTTTCTAGAATCTCCAAATTCTTGTTTCCAAAGATCTTACTGATGAAGCTACGGAATCAGTATTTTAGAGCATTATTTAGCCAACTTACACTCATATATATTAGTCTATGAATCTACACTCATATTTTCTGTTAATTTTTGCTATTCAGATTGCAGATGTATGGTCATGTGGGGTAACTTTATACGTTATGTTGGTGGGAGCATACCCTTTTGAGGATCCTGATGAACCAAAGAATTTCCGCAAGACAATACAAGTAATTCATTGCCACCTTAATTACCATATCACAATGGCAATGCTCATGAAACTGACTAATCCATAATGTTTTGTATTGGCAGCGAATTTTGAATGTCCAGTACTCAATTCCTGACTATGTTCACATATCTCCAGAGTGCCGGCATCTGATCTCAAGAATTTTTGTGGCAGACCCTGCAAAGGTCCGTATATTTTTTCTTGATTCTTTAGATTAGATACTGCTAGGTCTGTACAATGACTAGCTATTTAACTTCCTGAAGATATAAGCCTGGTTTTTTAGTCTAATATTATTAGCTACTTGCTTAATCTCTTCATTGCTGGTTTCCTTTCAAGTCATGTTCATGGCCATTTACTCAATTCGAGAACTTTACCTTTCTTAATCTCTTGGTTTATATGGTATTAGATTAGCTGAGAGGGATGAATTTGCTTGTAGAAGGTTAATAAAGTTGAATACCCTTTTGTTTTAACAGAGAATAACCATGCCTGAGATTATGAACCATGAGTGGTTTCTGAAGAATCTGCCTGCTGATCTTATGAATGAAAACAACATGAACCACTTTGAAGAGCCTGACCAACCAATGCAGAGCAGTGAAGAAATAATGCAAATAATTAATGAAGCCACTGTACCTCCAGCAGGAACCAATAGTCTAAACCAATATTTAACTGGCAGCCTAGACATTGAAGACGACATGGATGAGGACCTCGATACTGATCCTGATGATCTTGACATTGACAGTAGTGGAGAGATAGTATATGCAATGTGAATAACCCCTGGAAGAAGACGCTAAAGAGGCAGACACGAAGCTTAGAACCTTGGTAATGAAAGTGGGAACGGTAGATCATGTGTCAAACATTATATCACTGTAATGGAGAAACCTGTGGATTGGAACTTAATTTCAATGTCAACTATAGATTGATTCTGCTTGCATAATTCTCATTTCCGTCAACTTGTATTGCATGCAATCAGCCAAGCTGAGCATGCCTATACGCAAAACACTTTCACACTTGGTCCTTGCCACTTCTTAAGACATTGTTGTGTGATAAAGTTGTAATCTTTCATCCTTAAAGACTATGCTGTTAAATCTATCAGAGGAACTGAAACTTGCATTGGCCACAACTTAGAAGTAATTAACTTGTAGATAAAGGCCACGCCTTTGAACGTATTTGGGGCAATTTAAGTGCTGATTGCTTTGCTTTAACATATTAATAATTGATTATTACACTGCTCTCGTTAAAATATGAAGTCTGGGTGGTGTAGTTGGTTATCACGCTAGTCTCACACACTAGAGGTCCCCGGTTCGAACCCGGGCTCAGACAATTATAATTTTTTCTACCTATCCTCATCAGTTTCACCATCTAGTAGAGAGAAGGACAAGGAGTGCGAGGGAATTGAGTTGTTCTGGAGATTTTCCTTATATGTTTTTGTGGCTGTTTGGGGTCTGTTATGGACTGTGACAATAAAAGATTTGAACTTTGGTTATGAAACTACCATCTCAGATAAAAAAACAAATAAAAGATGTGGAATCCTTTTATTTCTGATGAGGAGGCGGTCAAAGATCCAACCTTTTATTCCATTGAAGTACAAGTAACATGATCCTCCAAAACCAGAAAAAAAAGTGGATCATTAATGTACAGCTCGTTTATCAGTAAAGGGTACATTAAACTTAGTATGTAATTATTAAATTGACGGCTAACATGATCATCTCGCAAGCAGGGAACTCCAAAGTCCTGAGTTAAGCTCTATATCATCTGCAATAAACAGTGAAACAAAAGTTGAATTACAGAGGCTAGGTCCAGCAGTAAATGACAATGTCCACATCAAACCATCCAATTTAATTATAGTTAGTAAGGAATGCCCAGTCTAAGCTCTTACATGTGAATACCAATGATTTTGAACGCTACAGACTCATCATAACTAATGGCACATAAGATGTCATAATGTCGGAACCAAAACCGAAAATCCAAACACACTATCTGACTCAAGAATCAACATTGCGTAAACATGGTTCAGGAATCAACATCAACACATGAGTATCAACATGCTTTGAGAATGATGCAAATAATAAACATGAGTTAAGGTCAGATACTTACCAACTTGAGGATGAAAGAGAAAAAAGCATCAAGGAAACAAAGGCAGGTACTCTAGCCCTGTCCTTTCAGGAAATCCCATCATTATGTTTAGATTCTGTAAAGCTTGACCAGATGCTCCCTTCACAAGATTATCGATCTGCAAGAAGCTTTTATGAGATTAATTATGATAATGCAGGGAATAACAGCACATACAGAAGTAAGAAGAAAGTTAAGCACAATGATGGACGGATGGATGCATACAACTGATATAATTATTGCTCTCCCAGGTATCCTATCAGGAAAGACATTCACATAGCAGTAATTGGAACCTCGAACATCGTGCGTGCGAGGAACAATTCCTTTGTCCAATAACTTCACAAATTCTTCATTCTACAAGAAAGTTGAAAAGAATGATCTCCGCATACTTGGTTAAACACAGAAAATTTTGAAGATAATGACAATTTACAGTGTATCATGCCTCAATACATACAACAGATTAGCGGTGCAACAACTAGATTTGCTTCCCTTGGAGGCAATACTTCCAAAGCAAATACTTGAATGGTAAACTAAATGTGTGCTGAAACTTGCAGTGAAAAGACAAGAGCTTGAATATATTTTTTAGATATATACTAAGTCAAGAATGAGCTTCCATTTGAAACAGACATCCCTTGAACAAATATTCAGGTTGAAGAGGTGATTCATTTCCAGATGACTCAGCAATCATTTGAGAACATATAAATTAACTATAACACATCGATTCTAATCACAGCATCAGATTTATACCTCATAAGAAACTTTCAATTGGTGGTACAAATCCTCAATTGTTACCCCAGAAGCCATTTGCACATATATAGTTGACTGCATGCCACGGCTCTGAAAAGGAGCAGAGAATACTGAACACAAATCCTTTTTAAGCAAAAAATACGGAAACATTCTTTGCTGGCAATACATTAGCATGCAACTGATACCATTGGCATTAAATGTGGGGTGAAACTGACTGTCACTTTTGAGCATGCTGCATCTGAGAGTCCTTGTTCAATTTCTGGCACTATAATTCCAACATAATCAATAACATGAAACATTATCTACATAATTGAGAATTTCCTTTCTTTCACTATTAAATGAAGGCTTGATAAGAATGTGTAAAGTTCCAAAAATCATTGAATGATGTTTTACCATGGCGATGCTTGGTAACACCATAGGACATAATGCCCTCAGTTAGTTCAGTATATAGATTTGATACCTTAGCCCCACGTCCTGCAAAATGTATCAGATATAAAAAGCTGCTAAAGAGAATCTTGCAGGTACTATCAGAAAAATATGCATCCAAGGTAGAGAAATTTCAACCTGCTCCGCTCACACCAGATTTTGAATCAATAATGATGTTTCCGTGTTCAATTAGATTCGTCTGCACAATTCAGAGTATCATGTGGCACTTATATAATGCAAAGTGGACTGAATGTAAACAACGTGACAGACTAACCTTTATCAAGGGAATAAGTGGAAGTTGAATTGATGTTGGATAACAACCAGGATTGGCTACAAGGCGTGCGTATCTTACTTTCTCTCTGTATATTTCTGTCAAACCATACACAGCTTCTTCCTGGATCCAGATAAATGTTCAACAAAATGAAAATTTTCAGAGAAAGAAACTGCAACCATTCAATCCATCAGATGAAATATCACTTCAATATTAACAAACGATATTCGAGTATAATCAAGAAGTAGGCTACCTGCACTACATTTTGAGGGAGTAGGTTTATGTAACTTACCTGTAAATGAGGTGCTCGATGTGGCTGGCCATACCATTCTTCATACTCAGATATATCACGTAGCCGAAAGTCCTGAAAAGTTATCATACCACAGTTCATATGATAAAACTGTGAATTTTTTGTATATGCCTGTTGCTTTAAGCAGAAGCATGAAAGAACTCTAATAAGTAAGCACATGCATGACGTGCATACCGCAGAGAGATCAACAATCTTTAACCTCTTGGGAAGACCTTTAATTATTTCCTGTAAAAAATACGAAGCTGAATGATAACTAAAAGATAAATAATTCCAAAATAAGATCGTACACTCTACTGAGACTCAGCGTTACTGGTTCGGTGGGTTAAAATATTGAGGGTAAGAAGAATGGACCTGTGTGGTTCCATGTGGCAAACAGCAGAACACAGCATCCACATCAGAAAAGTTGGCATCACTGGTGGACACCAGTGTTGGTAAATCCTGCAAACATAAAAGAATCAAACATCAGGATGCAAACAAAAAAGGAACATCATCACCTCAACTTAGTTTAACAGTTCCTAATCTTCCAAAATCTGTTTCTTTGTTGCTTTTGGTGGAGCTCTCTGGTTACCTTTGCTAAACATAAAGGAATCAAACATCAGGATGGGAACAAAAAGCGAACATCATCAGCTCAACTTAGTTTAACAGTTCCTAATCTTCCGAAATCTGTTTCTTTCTTGCTTTTAGTGGAGCTCTCTAGTTAACTTTTCTACATATATCCTTCATTTAATATCAGCTGTCAGTCCTCTTTCTTTGACCAGCCACTCTGTGTCCTGAATGGAGTTTCTACTGAAGATTGAGAATTCTAACCTTTTGCATAACAAAATGAGGAAATACGGATTCAATTGATTTGCCAGCATTTCTGTCTGCAGTCATCACACTTATGCCAAAGAATGGATGGTTTGTTAAGAGTCGGATTATCTGGAAAAAACAGATTATAACACAATCATATCTAATGAATATCTAATAACAAGCAAAAAAACAACTCTTAGGAAGTTGTGCAACTCCAAAGAACTAAAAAGACATAGCTTGAAATACTCAATATGATGCATTAAGACAATGACTAGGATGCACTTCCCTCCTACCTTCATTTTTAGAAGCAAGTTTACAAAATAAACAGTTAAGAGGATGTCATTGTCTTCTACACAAAATGACAAAGTATCGGCTACCATCTTATAGCATAATCCCACTTAAAAGGAGTGATACTAACCATCTAGAACCAAGTTAAAGTGTAAGCAGTTTAATTGATGAAACTTCTCCGTCAAAAATGCAGGTTAAAGTTCTCTCATTTCTCTACCCCCAAACCCAATATCGTTAGACACATCCTAGTAACTGATGGCAATTGACCACCGAAGCTAACGCCATGAAAATGGACAAACAGTACACACAAGGTGCTAATATTAGCTAATATGAATGAATATGGAACAAACCTCTGCACCAGTATAACCACTGGCACCAAGAAGAGCGACACGAGCTTCCTGCCCCGGCTTAGAATTTGATACGCGCAAGCTTTTGAACGGCAATGTGTTGGACCTTCCGAAATACTTCTTGTTTCCATTTTGTTTTGCCAAACTTGACAATCTCTCTTCGCTCTGAAATTTACATGCATAGGTCCAAAAATTAGGCAGCACCAATTAGGAATATCCAATCTTCGTCTGAACCAACCTGAGCATACAATCTATTTCTCTTAAAAAGTTCACACTAATCTCTACCCCAACCCAGAACTTTACAACATCAAACTGCACATACAACAGCCCTTTAAATATGGTTCGTTTCAATTTCCCACAATAAAGTTGTTAACTTTCCTGCATTTTCTTGAGATACAAACAGAGACAGTTCATTAATACATGCACTAACCTTCAAGAAGCACCCTCGATCCAAGAAAGTAGAACTGAGAGAAGCAGTGCTCATTGTTCTCTATCGAAAATAAGCACAGAGACCAGACTGTGCAATACAAAAGCTTAGACACGCTAAAAGCACTACAACTAGAAGCACGTGCGAAGAACAGCTACTGGAATTGGATACCGATGCCTGATGATGCGATGTTTGAGAAAGAACATAGAAAAGGTGTGAGCTTTATAGAGGGTATCTTTAAGAGGAGCCACCAAATGCCCAAAACCCTTGAATTGGCAGGCTTCTTGTCCCGTGAAAAAGTTCTTAAGAAAGACAGGGCTTTACCTGATTTTATAAGGCTCTCAGAGTCTCAGGGAGTATAAAGGACCACCTTGGACTCAATAAGCACCAATGGTCAAGAAAAAACCGCCTTATTAGTTCCCAGTTACTCGATCAAGGAGCTCTCAATCCTCTCATCATGGTCATCGATAAATTATTCACTCGAGATTAGACTGTTGTATGTCCGACATATGTATTAAGAAAGCAACAGATATATAGATTAGCTTGCGAACTTTACAGAATGTTTTGACTTCGAACCATTAGATATGTTAAGGATCTATTTCCTTAGACTAATCATGTAATTGTTTAAAGCCTGTTTGGAATGTGATGAATTGGAATTCAATTCTTCTGTTTGGTATATAAGAAAAAGCAGGGGTTGAATTTGTCCATGGGTTTCAAACTCACTTTCTTAAGGGGTTGAATTCACGTTAAAAAGAACTGCTCCCCTCTTTACCTAACTCACAAACCCGTTGAATGCTCACAACTGCTCCCGTTACCCACCATTCCAGCATGAATCGAATACTCACAATCAAATCTCTTTAGGATAATAAATTAATGGAATAACTTTTTAGAAAATTTTAATTTAATATTAAAATTTTAAAAAAATTAATTTAGTACTTAAAATTTTAAATTTATAGAAATTATATTAAGATTTTATTTTCTAATACTATATATCCAATAAGTGTTATATAAATATTCAAATATATAAATATTCAAATAAAATTTGAATTAATAATTAAACTATCTTTCAA
>JANIPN010000218.1:70695268-70705544 GCA_027478595.1 Erythroxylum anguifugum
AGCCTTGATACATCAATATCCAAAATGCAATTTACAAGAGTTCATTGTTCTCAAAATGCACCTTAAAGCATTGCTTTGCAAAAATAGACTTGAAATACAAAATAACAAAAGAAATCTTGGAGTATGCCTTAAGCTCGCTCTTCCGGGCCTTGCTCTTCACCTGAGGATTTTAGGGGGGGTGAGCTTTCGCTCCGCGGGTAACACATTTATATTTATACAATAAGCATGTTCATTTTATTTATTCAAGCCTTTAGCAATTCCCCAACATAATCATAGGATATGCATCAATTTAGAAATCATACATACATTCTTCACAATTTTCATAATCAAGCAATGCATCAATCTTGTAATTCATGAAAACATAGCAACACATCAATTCGGCTTGGCAAGTCCACATTCTTGGCAACCCCATAATTTCATTAAATGAGCTTATGGGGGCAAATCTTTAGGAGTCCAATATTGGATCATCCTATGCCACAATCGGGCAGGCGGGAGAAGCCTTTCATAGTCGACGTGCACGTGACGGTTCTTTGGACTTTACCTTACCCATACAGCATAACAATCATGCATAACAAGAAAATTGGACTGTTCTTGTCCAATTCACTGTTTTCATAAAATCATCTTTTTCATATATCATTCATGCTTTTCATCATGTTCATTTGAGCTAGTTATTTTCAACTAACTCAATCATCATCATGCAATGTACATTTATTAGTATCAAACTCATATAATTCAACATTCATAATTGCTCAACAACCTCAACATCAAACATTTAATATAATCATTATTATCATACAACCAACAACCAACACAAGCATTTATAGCAAACATTCATTAATCAACTTTCATTAATTGCTCATAAATATAAAGATAAATGGGAAACCCACCTTATAGACTTGATAATTCTCGCTTTTCCTTGCTTAATGGTGCTCTTCCTCTTCCCTTTCTTCTCTTCCTTCTCTCACTTCATTAAAACCAAAGACCCAAAATCACTTAACTTCAAATTGAAAAATCCTCCTACCTCTTTCATAAAATCAACTTGGGAATCACAATACCCATTCATTTCTTAGTCTTTCTAACCAAAAACCCAAAGCAAAACCAACACTTAGAGAAAAAGCTTACCTTAAATCTTCCTCAACACCAAGAGTTTCTTGGTTCAAAGTGAAGCCCTCACCATTTTCCACACTTTTAACTCTTGAGTTTTCTTCCAAATCTTCTTCAATCTCAAGGAAATCACAACCCTAATACAAGCTTCTCTTCTTCTCCCCTTCTCCTTGGGTACGAAAATTCTCTCCCTCTCTCCTCTCTTTCTATTTTCGGTGGACACTCCTTAAACCCAAGGCACACTCACTTATCTCCTCTCTATTTATACTTCCTTCTTCATTAAACTCAAGCCCAAGGCCCAAGTCCAATCTTCTCCTCTTCTATTCTTCTACACTACTAACACACTAACTCCTTTAAGCCCATTTACTTCTAGCTTAGGCCCATTCCTCTTTCCTTCATTCATTTTATTTGGGCCCAAAGCCCAATTAACACATTAATGTCACCTAACATATTTAATTCATTTATTCATATTATTTAATTCATTTAATTCATTATTTCATGTCATCACATCTTCATTTAATGGCATCATGCTTAATCATATTCATTTATACTATCTTAGTCAATTTCTAACAACTTAATTAATGCTAACTTAATTTAATTAATCAAACTAATCATGATTAATCATAAAAAAAATTCTGGGGGTAACACACATATTGGAGGATCAACTCACTCAAAAATTGACAACTTCAATGCTAAAATTAATTGAATAATACAAAGTTAACAACAATACTGAGATTAAAAAGTTGTTGAAATTAATCAAGTAATAAAAAAGTTAACAACAATGTTGAGATTAAAAGTAAGATAACTAAGGAAACCATAACATAAAGAAATAATTTACCCCACATTGAGCATAACAAACAAAGCTTTTTGTAGGATTTCTGATCTCCTTCAACGAATTCCACATGATAGCCATTAACCCACAAAAACAAAAAAATTCTTCATCCACCCTTAATACCAAACTTGAATTTGTTCTTTAACTCACAACTCTTAATCATAACCAACTGCACAAAATCAAATGGAAAGGACAAATATATTCAACATCTTACAATTTTTTAAGAGCTTTTCATAATGCAATATGTCGTCTAACTCACAGTCTTTAACATCCCTGAAGTTTGATCTAAACTATCATACTATTTTTATCCAAGGAACAAATATATACAATACAATATCAAAATTTTACAACCAATCAATTCATGATTTCAATACTATTAAACTAACGTATTAATAGTCTTGAAATTATTTCAACAGATCATTCAAAGTTGTCATTGAAGATGCTACATTGTACACTAATGCAAAGAACATATAATGTACAAGAGATATATAGTAACAAAGTTATACCTATCCAACCATTAAACTCTTTAGAAAATGATAAATTAACAATGAATAAAAGGGAAAATGCAAAAGCACCCAACTTCAAACCAATGTAAGTGATTTAGACCAATAACTAGCAGATCTTTCCTACTTCTATCGACATTATCATCAAAGCATCATCCGGCCACTAACATTCCTTATTCATACACATTATATCCTCGAAGATACACATTAATTAGTAATGGGTGACTGAGTTTGGGTAGTCGGGTACTTTGCTTAGTTGGCGACATTTTTTCTACGTGAACAACTATTAGGCTTTTGTTAGCATATTGGTAACATTTTCAACTTAATTGCTAAAGTATTTGAAAGTTTGTTACTTAATTTAAATTTTTTGAAGCTTAGCCACTAGATTGAAAAGGACAATAGTTATCCTAATTATAAATATCAATTTATAACTTAGAATGTATAAAATTAGAATCTTCAAAAACTCTATTCATAAATAAACAAGAAAATCAATATGTATTCATAAGTGAATCATGAAAAACTATAGGGAGTAGTAGTTTCGCAAACTCTTTGATTTGACCGTATTCTGTCGCAATTACTTGTAATTGTATCTGTCGATTACTAGATATAAAGTAACTGTATCAACAACCGTTAATTTTTTTTGTACTAAACGAAAACAGAAAAATAAATATGAAATTAAACAGATCAATATCGAGATTTGGTAACGTAGTTCAGCACACTTTACCTACGTCTACGGGGTCTTCACCCAGCTTAATACTTTCACCAAAGTACAATAGATTTACCCAAGGCTTTGCTGAGCTGACATCACTCAATCCTTGACGCTATCTCTCAACCTCACTTCCCGTGAAAGAATTTCACACCTAATAGTACGACCGTCTCATACTAACCTCAACAAAGGATTTATCTCAATAATCTATTAATTGAAAAACAATAAATAAAAGACTCAAGTATCTGAAAAATTAATAGCAAAATCTGAACATACTTGAGATTGAAACAAAACAACTTTCCTATAAGTTTAGCTCCTCCAAAAGAAATTAATCTGAAAGTTGTTCACACACAACCAGTCCAATCGTGAGCCACTCTACGAGGATGACAGTCCAACGTGAGCAATCTCCACACGATCAATATAGAGCCGTGAATCTTCCACTCAGAAAACACGTACTGCACCCTTTAATTGTTATCAATCAAGCAAGGACCACACCACCAAAGAACACACAAACAAACAGCTCACATCTTCAATAATAACTCATCAATCCACACGATGCCCAAGGCACTCACAATGCTCACTCATAAACACAGCCGTGTATCTCACCAAAGCCAGAAATCCCAAAATCACTTCAGCTATTTTTCACAATAAACAATTGACCCACACACCAAAGAGCACTAAAGATAGTCATCCATTAACACACCAAAATCCCACATAGTAAAGACCAATGTCCATCCAAAAATCCTTAGCCACATATCAACGTGATCCACCACACCTCTTCTTAAGATACACATCTATTTGAGATAAGATTTCATAATATCTAGAACATTATCCAAAATAGCTTTTCGAATCCAAGTCAAACAAGAATTATTGATTAGCTATCATCGTCTAATTAATATCTTATAGGTCCAATTAATAAAGAATGCCAAAACTAATTGCTTAGATATATAATATATATCCTAATAAATCATACTTATTATAACTCCATGTTTTAATTTATCATAATTATCAAAAATTTACGTTTGGATTTTGGATTCCATATTTTTTAGATTTTCTTAGTGTGTAGAAATAGGTTTATTTCGGTATTAAAATTTTCTTATTAATTATTTAGATTAAGTTCATTGCATTATTTGAGTCGTTGATTGATTCATGTACTCGATTTTGATATATAGACTATTGCACAGCCTTCCACGTTACTCTCAATAGAATATATGTTTACACACGAAATATGGAACATGCAAGAACAACAGTGACTCGACTTGAGAGGCAGATGAAAAGATTTTGCATTTTCTCGTAATGAAGCTCAAGTACAGTGTATTTGTAGTGTCTTCAATGCAACCCATGGTTAGGTGATTCTTATTAGTAGCCTGGGAACATTGGAGGAGGAGGTGATGAGTACTGGAACCCGATGTTTGGAGGGAGCACAATATCTGGTAGTGGTGGTGAAGGAAGGACTACAGGAGGAGGGGATGCAGTCGGTGGTGGTGGAGGGGAATGAGTGGGCGGCGGTGGTGAGTAGACTGGTGGTGGTGGTGGAGAGTGGACTGGTGGTGGTGGGGAGAAGACTGGTGGTGGTGGAGAGTGGACTGGTGGGGGAGGTGGTGAGTGGACTGGTGGAGGTGGTGAGAAGACTGGCGGTGGAGGTGAGTGGACTGGTGGTGGAGGTGGTGAGTGAACTGGTGGTGGTGGTGAGTGGACTGGTGGTGGAGGGGAGTGGACTGGTGGCGGAGGTGACTGGACTGGTGGTGGTGGTGAGTGCACTGGCGGTGGAGGGGAATGGACTGGTGGCGGAGGTGAGTGGACTGGTGGTGGTGGTGAGTGCACTGGCGGTGGAGGGGAGTGGACTGGTGGTGGTGGGGAGTGGACTGGTGGTGGTGGGGAGTGGACTGGAGGTGGAGGAGGAGACTTGACAGGTGGAGGGAGGGAGGGGACTGGGGATGATGGGGAATGAGCTGGTGGTGGTAGAGAATGAACAGGAGGTGGAGACTGAGTATCAACAGTAGGGGGCTTGTTACTGCTTGATGGCGGGGATTTAGGCGACTGTTCAAGCTCCGGTGCAGGTGCAGGAGCGGGTGATGGTTCCTTACCACGTCCAGGATTTCCTGGTTTGTGAGGATCATCAAATTGTGCAGGTGCTGGTGATGGTGATGATGGATTTGGTTCAGGAACTTGAGGAGTAACAGGGGCTGGTGGTGATTCAGGCTGTGGTTTTGGTGACGTTGGTGTTAGAGGAATAGGTGGTGGTGTATCTGGCGTTAATGTAGGTACGGAAGGTGCAGGTGTTGAGGGTGTTGATGGTGTTGGTGGTGATCGGGATGGTGTTTCAGGCTTTGGAGAAGATGGTGTTGGTGGTGATGGGGATGGTGTTTCAGGCTTTGGAGAAGATGGTGTTGGTGGTGATGGAGATGGTGTTTTAGGCTTTGGAGATGATGGTGTTGTTGTATGTTTGGGTGGTGAAGGTGAGTGCTCTGGTGTTGGAGCAGAAGGTTTTGATGGCACTGAAGGTTTTGATGGCTCTGGAGGTAAAGATCCACTTCCACCGCCGCCACCGCCGCACTTGTCCTTGCTGCAGTCCACAGGTCTGCTTACAACTGGGTAACATGTCCTGGCTATCTTCTGGTTTGGCCTATCAGCCAAGCAATTGCTGGTATCATCTAACACAATGTCCTTTCTTGAAGGTGGTACGCATGCTTGACCCTCGCCCTTGAAGTAGTTATATGAGAATGTGAAATTTGTCAAGGCTGGTAGCTTGCAAACGTTCTCAGGCACGAATCCTGTCAGTTTATTATATGCAAGATTCAACATTTCAACCTTTTTCAGGCCGGAAAGGCTTGACGGCAAGATTCCGGTGAACCCATTGAAGCTGGCATCAAAGAGTGTCACGTTGCCTAGCATTCCAATCTCTGGTGGGAAGCAACCTCCGAGGTTATTGCCCATGAAGATAATCTCATTCAAGTTGGCCATACTGCCAATACTATGTGGAATGCAGCCAGTGAAATTGTTATAGGCAAATGTCAAAAGTGAAACCTTGGATTTACCAATATTCTCTGGAATGCTGCCTGTGAAACGATTGTTATTCAGTAGCAAAGCATCAAGATCTTTCTCAAATATCTGTGGAGGCAAAGACCCTTCAAAGTTATTGAACCTGAGATCAAGATACCTGAGATTTGACCAGGTTAGGACAACACTTGGGAAATTTCCAACAAAGCGATTGTTGCTGATATCAAACTCAAACATAAGTGTGAGCTTGGACATGCTATTGGGGACAATTCCACAGAACCTGTTGCTGTTGATATGCAACAATGCAACATCGGTCAGGAGCCCCAACTCAGCAGGAAGGAATCCTGCAATGTCAGCATGGTTAAGGTCAACTCCAGCCACAACACTCAATTTGGGGTCATCAAGGGCAGGTGCACAGAACACACCATTGTAAGAACACACATCTGCACCAACCCAGTTCCCAGTTGTGTTAAATGGGTCGGAGTATATAGCTTTTTTCCAGGCCTGAAGAGCAATGTATGCTCTCTTTAGCCTTTCGTTCGCAAAGGTGATTTTCACATCTACCTCATACGCATATTCATTGGGAAGATCACTATTTTCTTTGAGCGTTAGGAGCTGACGACGAGCAATGAGGGACGCTTCAGCATCGGTTAAGGCAAAAGACAAGGTTGAGAAGGAATGAAACAGGCAAGTGAAGAGGAGAAAGCAGCCAAGGGGCCTGACAGGAAGAGCCATGTTGATGACCTTGAAAAGTCCCAAGGCCGCTTATAGGAGGGTTGGTGCATGTAGATGTTTTATGGTTGGAAGGAGAAGGTAAGATTTTCCATGTATTGAGAGGCTGTGGGATGCTGTTTCCATTTTTAGGCAACATAAAACTCGCTTTCTTTTTCTATGACCAACACAAATATGGCTTCTGTTCTGTTCTATATTTAGATTTTGGTCTTTGTTACGTTGATAAACAGAAGATAGAACAAAGAATTGACCCAATCAACGCCTGGTGTTCTAACAAATATCGGTTAATATTTTCAATATAGAACAATATTAATAGTAATGAACCATATTAGATCTCTAAATTCTTCAAGAATCTCTAAGTTCTGCTCCAGATTGATACACCAGAAGCTTACAATACATACATAGACTGTTTCCATTACACACAACTCTGAAAACCGGTTGGTCTGATGCTTTGAAATGATGGATTTGGATGTTCTATACTTCACGTTTTTTAGTCACTGCAGTTCCTTCTAGCATGGAACTTTCCCCAGTTAAACTCCTTGTACTTTTCAGGGTTTTGTTCATTCACTAGCTCATCCAATGGCTTAATCCCAGTTATTGATCTCTCTGCTTCAAGATCAAACTCAATCAGATACTAAACAATTGATTCAAAACTGGCAAGAAAAGCAGACTTAATGTAACATAAAAGATTATGTTTTTTCATCACATTACTTTACCATGAAGTTACCTGAATTCAGATCAGATGGGTAATGAGGCCATTGATTGGTGAGAGTTCTTAGTTCTTTATCATCAGAATCAGCAGATGTCGGGATAAAACAAGGATCAACCACCATGTAATCAAGCACTTCCTTCCAGTCTTTGACATTTTTGGTGTGCTCACTGTCACAGGAACCCATAGGATTCACCTCATCTCTTTCCATCTTTCTCCTCCTCCTCGAGGGACTGATCCAAAAACTCTTTTTATCAACCTTCTCAATTCTTTTCCGTGGTTCCACTGACAACCCATGATTGATCACCTGGAAAAATCCCCACTTCTCACATGCATTTCCTCTTTCTGAGACTAGTTTTCCAGTGTTTTACTGGGATTTCAGCTACCTCTGATAAGTTGTTATTCATTTGATGTCCGTGATCACTTGGTCTTTACAAGGAGCATAAGTCAATTTCAGTTCCCAAAGGCACAGAAAATGATGGGATCATTCCATATCATTCTCAAAATCACTTTAACTTGGTATTTGTTAGTAATAGTCATTCAATGCTGAAAAGTCCAGTAAAATTAATAATCATTTAAAATCACATTCAATTTCGCTCATTTTGGTTTGATAATTAGTAAAATTACATTCAATTATCAGTATTAGATTATCTCAACACATAAAGAGACTGAAATTATCTCAAGAAATTTATAGATTTACGATAATTCGTCTTATATAATGATACCACCCAAAACTATAAAGAATACTTTCAATCGCTTTATCATTACTATACCAAACCAGTATTGACCTGTGGAAGCTTGTGGTTCTAACCAGGCCTTCATTTTCCAGTTTATCTTGCACTTCCTGTTAGTGTTCTAATGACTTGTTCTTGACAAGTAACAGAACAAATGACAAATATTCAACATGGTTCGGTTGTTAACATCTTTCAAGTCATCCACATTATCCTAGTTGAATGTCAAAGATTGCAGGCAAAGATGCTTTCCTTCTTTTCCTATCACCTTTCTACTTATGCATCCCATCAAAATGATAAAATGATGCACATTTGCACATTGAAATACATCCCACTGAAAAGCACCCAAGGCAGAGATCAGTAATGTAGTCATATCTTCTTTCTTCCAAGTGTGACGTTATGATTTTCAGAAATGAAGCATCAACGACTCAACAATTGAACTAGCATTCATATTGGACCCTAGGTTTCCAACAAAGAAAAACTTATCATTTGGATTTGGATTTAGGTCTTTTGAAATGAAAATATCTAAATTGGACTATTTACATATAAACAGAATTGATGATCAAGCTCTAGGCATTGATGTGGAGATAACTACGTATGACAAATATTGGAGCCCATCCTGAATCTTGCCCACTGCGGCCGATCGATCAGCACGGAGATGTTCAGATAAGGCATTAGCTTTTTCCTGTATTGATGATTGAGGAAGTTTTTCATGGGACTCAGCTGTGGCACCCTTAATAGCAGCTACATAGGCTTCAGCTACATCAGATATGCCTGAACAAGACAACAAAAACCAACCCACCAGATGAGATTATCTCGCACTGGCTCTATGCTTATGAAGACAGAGAAAACACAGAAATGGCAACAGAACAATACGAGGGTGATGAAAAAAGTCAACTGTGTATGCATGCAATAAAGGCTTCAACTCAAAATCAGGTCCCATTTTATGATGAAATGGAAGATACAAAAAGGCAACATAAACCTGTGATAAAGCTGTTGAAAACTGCTTCCACATATCCTGCCATTGAATGTGCCTTCATACGGATTATCTTAGCCTTTTCGACAGAATCTTCAGGCCATTCAATGTTTAATAGGTCCCAGTCGCCATCTTCCTCTTGATCTTTGTTACTCTTCGATATGATGGATTTACCAAGTATCAGAAGTTGTGAAACTGCAGAACAGCATATTTCTGAGAGCCTCTGCATAGATACACATTCATCTTATTGAGAACGCTGTAAAGTAAAAGCCTCGTAAATGTTACAAGAACATAATAGATAAAGGGAAAGGCATGCTCATACATGAACTCCCTCTGAATGAAGAGTTTCTAGCCTGCCAGCTGTCCTTTGAATTATGTCATTAATACTTTGGCCAGCTAAGGAGCTAGTGAAACTGCAAAATGGCGGAAAAGTTCAAGTGCCTAAGAAAATATGACTAGAAATACGTATGAGCAGTCATCATTTTACCAATGAAATTTGGTGGCTTTCAAAGCTCAAAATCACCAGGTCAAATGGTATTCTACCCAAAATGGCAAACTCTAGATGCATAGTGCAACATTTTTGAAGCAGGAAAATGGGTAAGCAGCTCATGCAATATCCATTGAAAAATAAACGATTATATTCAGGGATAGACAAACCCCACATATATGAAACGAACAATCTGAATATTTCAGTCTCGGAAGTTGACAAAGAAAAAGTAAAAAAATAGCCACAAAACAGACAAATATGCCAAAAATCCTGACCATGTTATTTATTGACTTGGAATATATTTTAAGACAATAGACGGTAGAGTATGCTTACCTTGCAGCCATATCAGCAGCCTTACTCACACTTGAGTCATGCAGAGTTTTCACTTCATCACTACTTCCTTCAGCTCCCATCTCAATTTTCTTTCCTTTGTCTGACTCTGCATCTTTTGGATCTATTTCACCAATCAAACTGAAAACTTGTTGAACAAGTTTGA
>JANIPN010000218.1:70770129-70780718 GCA_027478595.1 Erythroxylum anguifugum
GCAAAGAACTATACACTAGAAGACATTGAAAAACTGAGAATTCGGGAGAAAATAACTATTCATGATAATATTGCTTATAGTTTAATGGTAGTTAGACGTCGTTCTTGAATTGTTATAAACTTTTACTTTAAATGATAGTGTTTATTTCTTTTACTATGTTTGAATTGTGTTGTTAAACAACATTTGAATTGTTATATTTTTATGTTTGGATGTATCATCATGATTAATAATAATAATATTCTATGTTTTTTATTAGAGTTATAAACTTAATTTTTGTAGAATTAAATATCTAAAATCTAAAATTCCTATAAGAATATCCAACGAAATACTAAAATATATAATATTCATATACTTATATTTTTTTAAGTCACGACCTCATAAGTTATTTTGCGCATAAACAGCTAATACTAAAGAATTAATTTTACCAAACATAGAATGATAAACAACTAATGCAATTCGCTGGTCAAATCAACTGATATAATCAACTATCAGCTAACAACTAACAAAATTAGCAGATTGCCAAACATAACCTAAATTTTATTTTATTTTTAATAATTAACCTCGCAAAAATTAACGGAGAAAGAGGCAAAACATTCATTAGCAAAGTCCAGCGTTGTAGGTAGCAGCTAAAACGACGTGTAGTTGTTGAAGAGAAAATACGCGCCAACTTAGCAAACGCAAAATTAGAAAGAATAACAGAAAAACACTATTTTTTTTCAAAAAATTTCATTTTTGATCTAAGAAGTAAATCAAAGACGAACATGAGGCCGATGGAAACCATACACGATCTAGTCGAAGAGGCAAAGCTAAGAACGGTTTGGTGGTTTCTTTGTATCTTCGCCGTCACTTACTTCTTGTCTCGTAAGCTTGTTGCTTGATTGCGCTGATCTAAGAGAAGCATAAGTTTATGTTAGGGGAGGTTTTGGATTCAATTGTCATTTCTCTATTACAATCTGGTTCTGAATTTGTGTTTACTGTGATAAATTAGTTATCTTTTTGATACATTTTAGTTGTTCACTGTGAATTTGTGCTGGTATTTCTATTTATTGATGTTAATTTGTGCTGGTATTTCTATTTATTGATATACTTTTGTGTAGTGTTGTTCTAGTTGTTTTGAATTTCGGGATTGTATGTCATTTTTAGTCATTTTAGGTTTAACTGTGAATTCTATTTATAAAAAAAACTAATTAAGTTAGTTTATTGCCCGTAATGCATTCGTTTTATATACCCATTTTTATTTTTCTTTTCCTTTTTCCTTTTCTTCTTTTGAAGTAAAGAATTCTTGCATATAAGCATTTTAACTGCGTTTTTATATGGAATTAATATTTTCTGAGTTGAGCTTTGGTGAATGATGATTTATGACACTGATACAATAATATGACTTTAAATTATATACCAGAGGTTGCTCGTTTGGATGAGGTAATAGTTTACTGTGTTGACATATTGTTAATGATGATTTGTGACTGTGTTTATAACAGTTAGTATACGTATCAGGTTGCATGTAGTTTTTGGCTTTGTGGTAATTGTTGTTGTGACTATGAATATTGTTAGGATTTTGGTTCCTTATTGCAGATACAAGCACATCAATGTGGGTGAATCTGCCAATATCAATCCTAATTGTATCTGCATTGCGAGTTTTGTCTAATGAGGTAGAGTTCAAGTGGAAAGTACGCCAGCCTGTTTCTCTGCAGTCATATTTGTCTCATTTGGAGAAGAAAAAAGTATCTCGAAATGATCCACACCTTGCTTCTTCACCACCTGCACCAAGATGGAAAAGAAAATTTGATTCTCCAGTTGTAGAGGCTGCACTAAATGATCTTATTGATAAAATGTTGAAGGATTTTGTGGTAGATCTGTGGTACTCTGAGATTACACCTGACAAGGAAGCTCCTGAGCTTATTCGTTCAGTAATCATGGATGCTATTTGTGAGATATCAGTAAGGGCTAAAGAGATAAACCTTGTTGATTTGCTAACTAGGTAGGGTAATTTTGCATGGAAGATTTTTTCAGAAACTGAAAGTTGAGTAGTAAATAAATGTGAATATTTGAATGATTCTTTGTGCAGGGATGTGGTTGATCTAATAGGGGATCATTTGGACCTATTCAGACGAAATCAATCATCTATTGGTGTTGATGTAATGGGAACACTTTCTGCAGAGGAGAGAGACGAAAGATTGAAACAACATCTCATGGTTTCTGAGGAGCTCCATCCTGCATTAATATCTCTTGAGAGTGAGTACAAGGTGTGAGGGAAGTGTTCTGATGATCAAAAAGTTTCTTCCTTTTGCTTTCAGAACCTATATAATATATATACACACACTTATATATATATATATATATATATATATTGTTCAAACCTCCTTTTTTTATATATTGTTTGCCTTTTGATAAACAAAAGGTTCTTCAGCGAATCATTGGTGGAGTCATAGCTATAGTATTAAGACCTCGAGAAGCTCAATGCCCTTTGGTCCGTACTATTTCTCGAGAGATTATAACTTGCTTGGTAGTGCAGCCAATTTTGAATCTTGCAAGTCCTGGGTAAGCGGTCTATCCTTTTGGTATTCTTATTCATCTTTTTTAAATCACCAACTTTTCCAGAACATCATGGCTTCATTGCCTGCTATTTCCTCCCATCGTTTGCATCATTTCTTTTTGTTTCAGAAAAGGTTTTAGTAGATAATGTGGGACTCCTATGTCTAATGCACTAATTTGTTTCTATTAGTCTGCAATTTACTTTATATGAATTTATGTTTGTTTTTTAATTTGTAACTCACTGCTTGAATAGATTATTAGCTCCATTATTTCTGCAATAAGAGATCTCAGTATTTTTATATTTTCACATAATCAGGTATGTCAATCAGGTGATTGAGTACGTTTTGGTTGCTATTAAAGATGGTGGTCTTATGGATGTTGTTGGTTATCAGTCTACAAGTGGCGTGCATGATGTTAATTCTAACTCTAAAATGGATTCAACCTTAAGTAGTGAAAAAGCTGATTCTTTTGATGGAGAAAAGAGTTATCAAGAAAGTGATATGCCCTTGGCAAATGTTGATACTGATACACAAACAAAATTAGACTATAAGTTAGGCCAGCAAGAGGCTTTACAGCCACATAGTGCAGAGTGGGCACACATACATGAGGCCACAACGCAGAGACGAAGAGAAGTTCTTGCTCCTGAAAATCTTGAAAACATGTGGGCAAAAGGAAGAAATTACAAAAAGAAAGAGGAAAAAAATGTCGAGGGGGTTGAGTCTATAGGAAAAGCTTCTGCAATGAGTAGTTCTACTAGAACTGCAAGTCTGGGAAAGGAAATGATAACCAGCAACTCTATGATTCTTACAGAAACAGATGATAAAGCTGCATTGGAAGTACCCGGTCAATTAAGTGTTGATACTGTATTATGCAGTGAGAACACACGTGAGAGACAGTGTAATCTGAATTATGATAAGTTGTCATCTTTTCAGAAACAACATATCGGACATGAATTGAGGAGTTCCTGGAGTGCTTCTACTGGTGAAAATAAAACTAGCTTGAAGAGATCCAACAGTTTTTCTGTTAAAGCAACATCTAATCATAAAAAGGCATTTACTGGACAAGTAGGCAGATCCATTGTTTCAGAGTTCTACAAGTCCAGTTATGGAAGTCATAGTGACGATCATGTTGTAAAGCAAATCTCAGACATAATGGTCCGGAATGTGAGACCTCATGTTCCTAAATTAAAATGCCGGGTGGGTATAACTTTCTGGAGTTGATTGTGAGAAATAAATAATGCGAAAAGGAAAATTTGGAGTGAAGTGTCATTTTGATGCGAGGTTCAAACTATGGGAGCTTCTTTATTTAGCTTTCTTCCAAATGTGAGTGATACATAGATCTGATTCAAGTGCTACTTGGGTTCCTATGTCTTAACAGGTCCTTGGAGCCTACTTTGAGAAACTAGGTTCAAAATCTTTTGCTGTTTACTCAATTGTTCTGATAGATGCAGAAAACACGACTTGGTTTGTTAACCGAAGGTTTATTTCTCTTCTTTATAACGTTCTAATGTAGATCTTCAGATTATTGCATGGAAATTCTTTAAATTCCATTAAGGAAAGAGTTTATACGATATACATCTTAAAGATCTTCTTTGCAGATACAGTAATTTTGAGATACTGCATAGATGCCTAAAGGAAATTCCTAATTACACCTTGCACTTGCCTCCCAAGAGGATATTCTCGTCAAGCACTGAGGATGCTTTTGTTCATCAACGCTGCATTCAGCTTGATAGATACCTTCAAGTCTTTATCTAGTTCCTGCTCTTTATTCTTTAGTGGAGTGTTTGTTTCCTTTTTTCTACATCTTGAATCACACTGCATTTTTCAGGATCTCTTATCAATAGCTAATGTTGCTGAACAGCATGAAGTATGGGATTTCTTGAGTGTTTCTTCGAAGGTGCAAAATCTGTTGAATTGCACATATTCTGTCTTCGTTTGTATTATTGTTTTCTTTGTTGTAATTCAGTTGTAAGCTGAATGCACCTGAAGTTCTATATTTTTTCTTTCACTTTTGAAGAATTACTCGTTTGGGGGATCTTCATCAGTAATGAGACCCCTTGTAGGTATGCAGATAAACTCTTGTTTATTACATCTCCTTAAGTCGCCTTTAGTTTAAGAAAAACCTCACATTATCTGCTCTGCAACTGGTTTACAATCCAATCCAAGCAGATTGTGCAACCACTTCTTCAGAATTGCTGTTTGGAATAATTGATATTTGAGAGCTATTATCATTGGTTCTGTTCCACCTTCATTTGGTAATTTTCTAACTCTCTGATGTTTGAATTTACTCAGTTCATGTGGATGATGCTGTTGACGATATTATGCACCAACTCAAAGGGGTTTCTGACTGCTTAAAGCATATTGTTGGCTCATCTTCCCCTTTTGATAAAACCTTGTTGTCATCTCAAAAGAATAACTTGTCATGTCATGCTCATGACATGAGTTATCCTATCTGGAGGGAAAATACATCAGAAACCATGAACTTCATTTCTGATGATGAACAAAACGGTAAGCAAAGCTGCCAAAACCAGGGGGAGGTTGCATCCAGTGAACATACTGATCAGTGGCATTCAGATAATGGGTTAAACCCCAAGGGTTTTCAACCTCAGGTAATCAAACATAAGGAGGAGTTTAGGAGCTTAGGTTCAGGAGAACAAATTAATTCAGATGTGAAGCCTAAATGGAAGAAATGTGTTGGAATACCTCCAACAAGTTCTTCTATAACCTCTAATCGTGAAAAAGATCCAGTTGAAATGCCTCCAGAGGTAATTTTTTGTTTTAAAAAATGTCAATCTGCTGGTTCATTTTTGCATTATCTTTTCATGTGAAGGTATATGGTCTATCTACATTGTGTTTGAAATAGATAATTTGTTCTTAATTGGACTATTCATGTGTGCTTTCTCCTATTCTGTTGATTGTTTGTTGATAAGCTGCTATCTGCTTAATCATCAACTTTGGAGTAATCAAGATGAACGTTTTTTTTATTCAGAGCAAACCATCATGTGAAAATCAGATTGAATTATTTCCTTGGCTTTTACCCTGTGAAAAGCAAGTGGTTTCTGCATTTTCCTTGAAATATTATTGATCTCTTTGATTCGATAACACAACATTATCTTTGTTGATTGATTTTATGCATTGCTGTATTACACTTTAGGTTACTTGTAGACACTTTTGGATACTGACAGGTCATTCCTATGGCAGTGGGCCCCACCTAATGTAAGTGTACCTTTGTTAAATCTGGTAGATAAGGTCTTTCAGCTAAAAAGAAGAGGGTGGCTGAGGTGAGTTGTTTGCTGTTTTAATTTAATCAATTATGCATTTATTAAATTTTGTGTGTTCTTTGGGTGGTTTCTTCTCAACAAATATATGTACAAGATGCTTTGCTTTTTGTTTTTCAATCCTAATTTTGCTACTTTTAACTTTTCTTTTTCTTCTTATTTTAACTTTTTCTCGTTTCCTTTATGATAAGCTACTTGAAGTAAGATTCGTAATGTATTTACATTTTTGGACAAGCTGCGATAAGCATAATAAACTTTAGGGAAATGCCTGGTATATTTCTTTGGCCTTGATTTTTGGGCAACTGCTCGGGAGTACTTGATCACTTTTTGGGGTTCTGATGAGGGGAAAACACAGCTTCACTTCTTTTGGCTCAAGTTTTGTTGTCCTGTTTATATATGCAAATAGCTATCGTCTTTAACATGTGATTATTTGTTTTTGCTTCGACAGGAGACAAGTGTTTTGGATGTCAATGCAAATAGTACAGTTAGTAATGGAAGATGCCGTTGATGATTGGCTGTTGAGGCAGATTTATTGGCTTAGGAGAGAAGATACTATTGCACAAGGGATTCGGTGGCTGCAGGATGTAAGGACTTAAACCAATGTTATTATCAATGTTTAAACTGGTCATGTTCTTCTTTATACTGTCTGTCTCATCAGATGATTCTACACTGCTTCTCTTTGTCTATTTTTTCGTTTGTATAAAGAATTAGTCAGTTTTGGACATGCTGGATTTGCTGATTTGGCAATCTAAGGCCCCTTCCAGGCACCAGCATCTTTGCACCAACTTTTTCAATCTAAGTGAGCAAATTCCAAGAACGAGGACCTTAGATTCTGGTTTAACATGAAAAGGGACTTAGTTATGTAAAGTAACTAATTGTTCTATTTTTGTAATTTAATTTTAAGCTACTGGTTTGTCGCCTGGAGGATGGGTTTGGATTGCCAAAATGCTAGATCAGGCAATATAAGAATTCCGATGAATGTTTAAGCTCAGACCTCCATTTTATCTTTCCTCAACATAGTGACTGCAAATGAATTAGTAACTGCATATTTCTGGCAACCTGATCTTACACCAACATGTAAACTTATGCTGCATGTGCATGATAATAGGTCATGTCATATGCGTAATTCATGTGGCTACATCACTGTGCCATTGTTTTCATTTGCATGTTATACTTTGACACTGCCTTATATTAACATATCAATCTCCATTTTTCATCTAATAACTTGTCTCTCGTAGTTTCTCTGGCCAGGTGGCTCATTCTTCATGCAAGTTACAGAGGATAATCTTGATGATGCTCACCGAAACCTGATGCCCTTTCAGATTAGCCAATATACTACAAGTAAGGCTTCAAATATCTCCTTTGAAGAACAGCTTGAAGCTTCCCGTAGAGCTAGTGATATCAAGAAAATGCTGTTTGGTGAGTTCAACATTCCTTTTAAGTCTCACATTCAGTTATGTGAGATCAATTTATATTATTCTGAATTGATTCCCCCTGTGGTATTTATCGTGTCTGAAAGTATTTGGCAATCCATTTTTTAGCTTTTGTTTCCATTCTTTTTCATAGAAGTACATGGGTTGAGGTTTAAAATTCCGTAGCTAGTTAATAGAATTGATGTAACTTGGAAAAACCAGTACGCATTTATGTGATTGAAAAGATCCCCTTTTTCATGATTATATAAACCATGTTGATTTTCCTCGTTTCATTAACATTTTTATGTTTACATTTCTCTGATGCACTTATGAATGATTGAAGAAAAGAAATGACCCCCTTTCTCATTTTAGGTGGAGCTCCAAGGGCCTTAGTGAGCTTTGTTGGGAAGAAACAGTACAAGCGATGTGCAAGAGATATTTTCTATTTCACTCAGGTTGATCTTCGATTCTCTGTCATCCTATCTCACTATAATTTCTCAAATTTAATTCACGTACGCATTTCTTAAATTCTGTGCTCATACATCATTTGCGACTGAACATTGGTATGATTTCTGACACTTGCAGTCTACTATTTGTGTGAAGCAACTCACATATGCTATCCTAGAGCTGTTACTGGTTTCAGTTTTCCCAGAGCTCCGGGATCTTCTGTTGGATATTCATAAGAAGATGCCAGTACCACCTTCATAGGAAGCCCATGATTTCATTAAGTACTCCTTATTTTTGTGGTCTAAAGATACCATGAATAGAAAAAGGAAAGGTTCATGCTGAGCTCCAAGAATGGCCAGAACTCGATCAATGTGTCTCAATGGCGTTGCAGATACAGTATTTGTTCAATTGCTGCCAAAAGGACGACTTGATGGGTGAGAAAATTGGGTGTGTTTTTCTTTCTCCAACACATTTTTCAGATAGAGGGAATGAAGCAGAGTAAGGTCTCTTGGTTGAAATGGTATAGAGTTGTAAATTTTAGGGCTTGGTGTGTATAGAAGATGGTACTTTTGAATTGGTAGAGGGTTCAACTCAAAATAGGAAATAAATAATTGATGTTTACAAGCTATTCATTCATTGATTTATTTGAAGGGTAATTCCAAGTGATGTTTCACACACAAGTAGAGATGACAATAAAAACTCAGCTCCTACTATGTGTCAAATGATCTCATCTCTTTATTGGACAGAGAGAAATAGAGGGATGAGATCTTCTGACATAGAGTAGGAACTGAACAAATGATATAGAAGATCTCATCTGTGAAATAATGGCCATTTATTAGGTCTTATTGGGCTAGGAATTCTTTCGTTGCGGGTGAAGCACAGAGTTTTTTTTCCCCTTTCTCCAGCTTGTACACATTTTTCTATTCAACATATTGAGTAGCACCTTCATCTTCTTGCTCCCTATAAAACTACGAGGAACAATCACTACCTTATAAAAAAATCATTATATTATACAAAAATATCACTACATTATAGAAAATACTACTGCTTTCTATAAAAGTACCACCATATACTATAAAAAATACCACTAATGCTATAATATATACCATTTCCTACTAGAATATTTATGTCAATCAAACATGTGCTGTAACTTTACATGAACTATGTCTCAAACATTATATAAAAAAGCACTACAATATATAAAAGGGCTAATTATGGAAAATTCCTAAACTTTAGTCAATTTTGTAATTATAGCTCAAACTTTAAAAGTGACTATAAAATGTCAAAACTTTCAATTTTTTTCAATTCTAGCCCTACGTTAATGACTCTGTTGTCTTTGCTAATGTGACAGTACCACAAGTCTAGAAATCCTAATTAGTAAGGCATGTCAGCGATGATTAAGATTAAAAATCCTAGAAAGAAAAAAGCAATATAACAGAAAAAGTAAAATAATGCTGAGCACACCTCTACAATGGTGCTCGATGTGATATATACACTTATAATAACAGAATCTGTTACAGTAGAGAATATCAACCATACACATGTATGGTTTATTTGAATTTTACAGTTGTCAGTTGTCAGTATTAATAATGATTGTACATTTATATTATATTATAATATTCCCTCTCAAACTGGACGGTGCATTACATAGTCTCAGTTTGTTTCGATTACGCATAAAATCTGGGTGAGTTAAAGCCTTCGTCAAACAGTCAGCAACTTGGAGTGAGGATGGTATATGATGAACATCAACTTCTTTTCTCAAGATCATGCCGCGGATGAAGTGAATATCAATTTATATATGTTTACTTCTAGCATGCTGTATAGGGTTGGACGCAAGAGCTTTGGCACTGAGATTATCACACCATATCATCGACGACTGTTTTAGGTTGATTCCAAGTTCTGTTAACAGCGAAACAATCCACTTTATTTCGGCAGCACCATCTGCCAAGGCTCTATATTTTAACTCAGCGCTAGATCTTGAGACGACTCTTTGCTTGTGAGAGGCCTAAGAAATCAGATTATCGCCTAAATAGATACAAGTTCTAGCTATAGATCTTCTATTATCTGTATCGATTGCCCAGTCTACATCTGTAAATGCTACCAGTTGATATCTCCTTACTGGTTTGATATGCAAGCTTAGCTGAAGTGTGCCTTTCAGATATCTAAAGATCCGTTTTTACACCCTGAAAATGTGTTTCAGTGGGTTGAGTTATAAACTGATTCAGTTTGTTAACTGAGAAGGCTATATCAGGTCTGATTGTGGTGAGGTATTGAAGAGACCCTATTGCTCTGCGGTAGAGAGAAGGATCAGCCATGAGAGGACCATCTTGACTCAAGAATTTTCGCCCAGTTACCATAGGAGTTGGCACAGCAACACAATTAGCCATGTTGAAGCGCTTCAGTACATCTAATGTGTACTCCCTTGATTCAAGTAGATGCTAGTATTGTCTCGTTGAACTTCAACTCCCAGAAAGTAATATAGAGGACCCAAATCCTTCAAAGCAAAGTTAGAATTAAGCTTACGAACAAAAGCTTCAAGATAATGTGAGTCATTACAGTCACCAAAATGTCATCCACATAGACTAGGACCAGCACAACAAGTTTGTCGTTGCGAAGATAGAACAAGGATATATCACTTTTGGCATTTTGAAAATCCCATTTCTGAAGAGTGAATCTTAGTTGATCAAGCCAAGCACGGGGTGCTTGTCTGAGTCCATAAATTGCTTTCACAAGCTTACATATAAGCTGCGGACGTTGTGGATCACAGAAGCCTTCCGGTTGCTTCACATAGTGTAGCGCCCCCTCATCGTAGAGTACACAACGGGAAACCCGAAGGTCGCTCCAACGAGTATCCCACGATAAAGGTGCACTACCAGAACATTTCTACTAATAATCCTCATGGCATTGCAATAATTTAAAAC
>JANIPN010000218.1:70790037-70801386 GCA_027478595.1 Erythroxylum anguifugum
CTTTCCGCACTTTGTTTCGCTTTTCCGTTTCCGTTTTCCGGTTGGGATCCGGTTCCCGGATCGGGTCCCAACATAGAGTCATAGTCCAAAGCAGTAAGCAGTTCTATGATAAAACTAACAATGCTTATTTCTTCGTTGATGCAACATTTTTCAGGTGCTCATGCGTGAAAGTTACTTAATGTAGTAAATGTATGAACATGATCAAGATTATCAAGTAAGACCAATGTCATCATTAAATCAACCCTTGAATGTAACTGTAGAGTTTATCCAATGTAAAGGTAGCCAAAGTTATGTTGAATCATACAAAAGAGAGCTCTTTTTCCTTGGGAAGACAAAAACATTAACATTATATTCAGGCGTATTTTGGGTTGGCCCAAAGAAAAGAATTGTGACGAATAGACCTCCAGTTCCAATCCATCTTCATGTTTAAAGGAATTACCATATTCATCTGATGCGAGGTTCAGAAGATACTGCCAAGCCCAGAAATGGAATCACGAAGATCTGAATATAGACCATAGAGAGAATACTGCCGGAGATTGGACACTTCATACCACGAATTAAGAGCTTCAAGATTCTTGTCAGTGCCTGAAAACGCCAGTTGTATTCCCACACTGCAGTCAACATATCCGCCATTGCTACTACACTTCGAGTTCGGTACTGCACAGTCTTGGCCATTGGAGCAGACCATGTCCTTGGAGCACGATTTACACCCGAATTTCTTCCAGAACAAGTTTTGAAGTGTACCCTTCTGGAATTCAAGAACCTGCAACACACACGACATAAGTTTCATAAAAATCACACTATAACACTGCATTTTTGGTCTCAATTTGCTTACCAAGGTGAAGCTTTTTATGGTCATTGTACTGTCAGATACCAATACAGGAAATGACCTTGCTGCATACTTTCTTCCAGCAAATGCCACCATGTAAGCACCTCCATCGACCTGAAAAGCTTTTTTTTCCCCCATTAATATTCAAGAAAATCCATTTCAAAGATCAATTACAATGATTAAGAGACATTAATCATTATGGTCCTCGAGATTTAAAGCTCAAAATGCACTGATCTTCAATTACATAAATGAGAACCATGAAAGGAAAGAAAAAGCCAATGTTGTATACCGGAGAACTGCCATTGAGGGTAAGCAGAGAAAGCTCATCAACTTTAGGTCTAAAGACAGCAACTTGTGCAGTACCTCCGGCCAGACCAAGACGAGAATCACAAGGCGAAAGTTGAACCTGATTGGAAAAGAAAGACTCCTTATTGGAAAACACAACACCGAATGTGAAACCACCCGATTTCTGCACAGAAGCATCCATGCAAGGGTCAAAAACATCATTTGTATCCGCTGCATTTGCACCAACCATTATCAGCATCATCGTCAACATCATGATCTTCTTTGTTTCCATCTTTTCTGTCAACATATCATCAATCCATATACAGTTCCTCTGCGTGAACAATTATGCAAACGATATTGGAACAACTGTAGATTAAAGATCGGTCAACTCGCAGAGAACATGGAGTGTCTGACCCAGATTCTCATTTATTGAGAAATCAGATAAACAATCTCGGAAACTTGAAGATGGGATAAGAAGAAGATGACAGAAACTAAAACTGAGACGTACCAAGTTCCAAACTACCTTCAAGATACGATCTTTATGTGTCGAAGACACCTTGAAATACAGATGGGGTTCAGGACAACATTGGTAGTGTGTTGCATGGCCTTTTATTAGTCTTCCTAGGAAACAGCAAAAGACGCGCCATAACGGTTATGTAGGCAAGCTAGATGGATCTTGTCTCATCAATGGAAGTTGGTCTGTAAAAAAAGAAAAAAACAATGTAAATCAATGAAAGGACTGTATAAGAAGATTGGTCTGAATTGACGATTGTAGTTTGACTAAATTGAGACAATTCAATCATTTAAAGCAATTAAACCAATTAGTTCTTGAAAATAAAAAATTTAAAATTAAGTCAAAAAAATTTTAAACTCTCAAAGAACAAGTTATCTAAATAGAAGTAATTTCAAAACACTTGACCACTCAATCAAACAAGTTACAACAAAAAGAATTCTATAGTAACAAAAACCACCTTTTTGTAATTGACAGGTTACAACACAATATTTGACAAAATACTGAATATTTTCTTGTCATTTCTAATTTTGGCAAGACGTTAAATTGGGTTTGACCTGGGTTCAAAAATTTGGATTCGAGTTCGAGTCTAACATGAAGTCCAATAAAACCTCGAGTTCGAGTCTAATTAGGCTTGATCATATACTTTTTAAAAATTTTAAGACTAAAAATACGTCATTTTACTTAAAAATTTTAGATTTTGGGCTGGATCTCGAGCTCAAGTTTGATTAGACCCAATTATATATATATTTGTTTTTAAAAAACTAAAAACACCTCATTTTTCTCAAAATGATTAGGCCTAATTATATATATTTTAATTTTTAAAAACTAAAAATGCACCGTTTCACTTAAAAATTTTACATTTTGGACCGAGCCTTGAGCTCGAGTCTGATTAGAGCCGTTTATATATTTTTAATTTTTTAGAAACTCCCAAATTCTGTGTATCAGCGAAATTTATATTGAGTGTTGTTATTGTTAATTTTTTAAAAACTAAAAATGCCTCATTTTACTTAAAATGACATCGTTTCACTTAAAAATTTCATATTGTGAAATAGATTAGGTAGACCAGCTTGAGTCTAAGCTCAAAATTTGAGGCAAAAAAATAAACTCAACTCAAAATTCGATCAACTCGAACTAAATCCTTTCCTTTAGATTAGTTGAACTTAGTCGGGTGGACAAGTTTTGCCGAACCTAGTTATCTCCTCAGCCCAACCAAATCTTTTAGTTTTCCTTTCTTTTCTTCACGTGATATATATTGTCAAAATCTATATTGACGTTTTTGGGGTTCAATACACAAGTTTCAACTTTTAATGTAAACAATACCTTTCCTTCATTAATTTCCTACTAAATTTTAATAAGAAACAATCTTTAAATTTTAAGAAAATTTCAAAATTAAGATTTTAAATATTTTAAAGAATTTATATTTTTATTATTTTTAGAGTTTCTTCAAGTTTAAACTCAATTGATTTCTTAAACAATGTTTATTATTGTTGAAAATTGTAATTTTGTTAAAGCATTTTTGTCTATCTAGACATTTCACTTAAGAGAAAAAGTATATAAATGAAGAATAAAGATAGAGAATGCAAAGAGAAGAAGGAAAGTATGAATGGTGGTCGGGCTCAGCCTAGCTCAGTCCAAAGTCAACGAGTCAGACCTTGATTGACCAGGCCTCGAGTCGGGCTTTAGGCTTGATTTTTTAGTTTGATTTGATGTTAGATCGAGCCTCAGGCTCATTTTTCAGATCTAACCGTGTTTTGGGTCGGGTCGGGCCTGATAACCCAACTCAAATTAATGTTGTTTGGAATTTTTTTAAAAAATACTAAGTTAGGTTGAGCCAGTTCGACCCTTCTCGGGCCTGGTTTGGCCTAAGCTTGATTCAGTCTGTTGCCACCCAAGAAAGAGATAAAGATGTATATCTTATATCTTTTTATTTAATTTTGGACATTATTTGATAATTCGACCTAATTGGATTTATGTGAGACTCTTTTAAGATAAGTTTGATAAGGTTTGGAATTCTAAACCAAGATGAGATTTAATATATAGTCTATTTTAAGATAATAACTATCTACGGAAGGATAAGATTTGGTTTAAAAATAGCAACTGCTGTGTGTTCTCGTGATGTGTGGGTTGAATGGTGATCGTTTTTGGTGAGGAAAAACGACAAAATTTGTGTGAAGATATTATTTAGTGTGTTGCTAATTTTTGTGTCAATGATAATGTATCTGTAGTAGACTAATTTTTGGTTTTGATGAATTTTTTCTACAGCTGCATTTTTTCACCTTTCACCGAATAACCATCAAGGGCTATTTTTGTATAATCTTATGCAACCCAGTTTATGTTATTATTAATTCATATATTGCTGATGCATGTTTTGTTTTTGGGTGATTTGTCAAGCTACACATTCTTCTGTTTTAAATAATCATTGAGGGTTGTATTGTGTTATTGATTGCATTGATTTTGGTAGCTACGATTCTCCATCTTTGCAGGACAATAGAAGGTTGTGTGATTGTAGATTGTGTAGTTTTTTAGCAGCTGGGTATTTTTCAAATTTTCACCAATAATTGAGAATTGTCTTGCGTAACTAGTGAGTTGATTTCTTTTTTTTTTTTTGGGGCATCATTCTGGTGTTACTATTGATTGTCAACGGAGTGTTGATTCTGTGGCTGTCTTTTGTAATTTGTGGTGTAAAAAAACTAGATGTTTTCGTGATTTTAGTAACTGATATTCTTGATTGTTTGGGTGATTTTTGTTAGACTAATTAAGAGTTGATCATGTGTATTTCTGGTGGCCGTCGATAGTGGTGATGGTGTGAGTAAAATTTTAGCAGGCGTCGTGGATTTTGCAGCTCCATTGTTTGCAACGTTTCGGTGAACAAACGTTTATTTTGTTGGTAATTTTCTAGATTAGGGAGTTGTGTTTCATGTCTATTGTGAGAGAATTTTTGGGTTGTCAACTATAATGATTTTTGTGTGAAAAACTTCCAACAATTTTGGTATTTTTGCAGCTTCATAGTTTGCAACGTTTTCGGTGAAAAGACGTTTGTTTCATTGGCGACTTTTTACTAGTGACGATATTGAAGCTCTACAACATATTCTTTTGATGAACAACTACTCGTTCTTTTGTTGATACAGCTACATTGTTAGGAAAGTTGTTTTCTTTCTCAAGTGTCTTTATTTTTTTTAATGTTCGTTGCTATTTTAATCACTTAAGTTATTTTATTTTCATAATTTGTTATTAAATATTGTTAAGAAAATCCTCTATTGAAATTAGTATGAGGCAATCGTACTATTGAGTTTGATTTACTTTCAAGAGTAGTGGGTCGAGGAATAGTGTTAATGGTTGAGTGAGTCGGCTCTGTAATACTTTGAGTAAAACTATTGTTATATCACAAGTGAAAGTAATTAAGTTGGGTAAGGGATCTGTAGACGTATGTAAAGTATGTCGAGGTGCGTTGTAAAATCTCGAATATTAATTTATTTATTTTATATTTAATTTTTCTATTTTCTTTTTTTTTGTTAGAAACAATCGAAGCCTAATTAGAAATTTTGTGAAAGTACTCTCCTTTCACAAAATTGCTTTTACAAAATTGATAATAACGAAGAAAACGTGATTAATCCAATAACTTGATAAATAAATTAATTACTAATCGAAATAACTAAATAAATAATAAGAATAAAAATAATAGCAATAAAGATATAAATAATAGTAATAGATTAAAAGTAAATAAAAAGGTTTAGGCCAGAAAGGCAGAAATTACCGCAGAGACAAACAGGAATATGGGAAGGGAACTCTAACTGAAGAGGCACGAAAGATAAGAAGAAGGACACCCGCTCTCAGACGCATAGTCCAATAGTCATGGGTATCCTGGAACTCTTTAATCGGAACTGGTCTGTTGTTTATCGCGTGTATCGAGAGAGCAACAGATGCGCGGACTGACTCGCCACTCAAGCAGGCCAATCCGGCATTGATGTCACTTATTTTAATTTTACACCTATCGAGTGCCATGGTATCCTTTTAGAGGATATATCGGGGATCTGTTTTCCCAGACTTATTTTGTAATCGGTGTACTCATTCTCCCTTAATACCAAAAAAAAAAAAAAGAAGAAGGAAGAGAGGCTTTGATGAAAAGTTGTCGGTCAAGTTGAAAATAAAACTAAAAAAAGAAGTCTTGTATTAATAGAGTCAGAAGGTTTTAAAGCAGGTTCTCCGAACAAAATCACAATCAAATAAAAAAAGAAAAAAGCAAAGTAAATCAATGAAAGGAATGTATAAGAAGATTGGTCTGAACTGAATTGAGGATTGAGTCTATTCAGTCATTTAAAGCAATTAAACCAGTTAATTCTTGATAATATATTTTAACATATTCACTTGCATTTTCTTTACTAGAATAAAGTCATAAACACGAAGCTTATTTGTTTCTATTTATTTTTTAATTTTTAATTTTTGTTTTTAAATTTAATAAAAAACATTTTTTTCTAGATTTTTAGTTTTTGTTTTTATTGGATTGTTCTAGTTTTCAAAATTTACAAAAACAATAAAAAATAGTTTTGTTTTTAATAATATGATTTACTATCAGCTAAATATATATTATTTAACACTTTAATTTAATATTATATTTAATTAATTAAAATTACGAATTATTTAATTTATTAATTAAATTGAATAAAATTAATTCAATAATTATTAACCAATGACTTAGATACATAGATGAAATGTTTGAACATTTATAGGGAAAAAGTGTAAAATAAAATATTTTTTACTTTAAAATTAATGTCTTGCAATAAATTTATTGCAAAGGTGAAATGTAAAATGTGAAATTGTTTAGAGAAAAAAGCAAAAAATTATTAAAAAGATTAAAGAGTATGAGTTGAGAAATTATGAACATTAATTATTATACATACTGTACAAAGCTTACTAAATGTAAGTTTTTCCATTTAAGGTTTATAAAGTATTAAAATTTAAAGGAGTGTTGAAACTAAAAAGTGTAAAATTCTTAAAATTTGAAAGAAATCTAAAGTTATTAAAATTATAAATCAAATATTTCTGCAACTCTAGAAGAATAAGTTATCTAAATTTAAGTAATTTCAAAACACTTAAACATATGTTTAAGTTTTTTGAAATTACCTAAATTTATAGAAGAATAAGTTCTCAAATGATCACTATGCTTTAATGTAACCAATACCTTTCCTTCCTTCATTTCGTGATAAATTTTAATAACAAACAATCTTTTGATTAATTTCAAACAAAATTCTTTTAATTTTTAAGAAAATTTCAAAATTTTAAATTTAAAATTTTTAAGAATTTATATTTTAATTATTTTAAGTGTTTGTTGAATTGGAAACTCAATTAATTTCTTAAACATTGTTTATTATTGTTGAGAATTATAATTTTGTTAAAGCATATTTGTCTATTATATTTTTAAGACAAGAGCCAGATATTTCACTTAAAAAAAGCAGCAGTAATAACAATATCAGCAACAACATTAGCACCACGATAGCGATAACAATAATAAGTAAGAATTTTGTAAAATATAAAATTTTAAAAAATTTAATAATACGCAGTCTTATCCTTACCAAATACAATAAATAAAGCAAAAGTATATAAATAACAACTAAAGATAGGAAGTAAAGAGACAAAGATATTAAAGGTGGGAGACAGAAATAGAGGGAGGTAGAGAAAAAAAAAAGAGGGAAAAAAAAAGGAAGAAAGAGATAAAGAAAAGAAAAAAAGAGAGAAAAAAATTAAAATTAAAAGTATTATTTAGTTTTTAATATAATAATTTATATTAAAAATAGTTTCAAAAAAATAATTTATATTAAAAAATGAAAGAGAAAAATTAAATTAAAAATAAAAAGTATTATTGAGTTCTTAATAATTAATAATGTAAATTAAAAAAAGAGGACTCTCTTAGAAGTTAGAACAAATGTTACAAAAAAAAAAAAAAATACAAATTAGCATATTCATCAATTAAAAAAATGTACCTTCACATTCTCCTTTCATAGATCTGAAGCTAAAAAGGATGGTGATGATGCAAAACTTCACTATTCCTCACTCTCCTACTATCTAAAACGCCGTAGAAGATGCACAGACCTCATTTCTACAAGTTAATGCTCCGCAGTACCATTCAAGAGAGAAAGTTGGTAACAAAGATCTCACCTTTTCATCTCTTTCTTCTTGTTCCAATGTGTTTCCATCTCATCCTTCTTGCATGTGTTTGTTTTATCGCTTGTGTTTATGCTTTCTGTGACTATTTGCGATTCCTTGATGTGGGTTTTTGATAAAGCCTTAAAAGGGGAACGGGTTTTGATGTAGGATTGTTTGATGTTAGGTTACGTATAAAAGCGAGTAACTAACTACTTTACTGAATGTGTTTTATGGGGTTTTGATTAAGCGTGGAACCTATTTTTGCTTGTGGGATATTGCTGGGTATTAATCGATGTTAGATTGAATGTGTTTTACAATTGTTTATGGTTTTCTGTAAAGCCCTTTTTTTTTTTTTTTCAATTTGGGGGTGAAGGTGGAGTTTTTAGCTTATCTCAATATATTGACTTTCAACTGCCCGTATCTTGAAGTTTTTAGCTTATCTCAATGTACCAAGTTCATGAATTCGATTATGAGAAATGAAAAGATGATGGGATTTATTACGTTTAGGAGAGAAGAGGAGGTGATGGGCTTTTGACATTTCTACTGGGTGATTGTCATAATTGTGTTTTGCTGTTCAACAGTTGCAATTGAATTTAATTTTAAGGGAAAGAAACTTGGAAGTGAATATTAACGCAGTTTGCTGTTACTTTACAAGACTTACCATGATATTTCACTATCATCTTGGTTATTTTGTTTTGTTGCAAATCTAGTTCGAATATGACTATTCTGTTTCTGAATTTTGTTTAGAATTTGAAAAACTCCTGCATCTTAGTAAAGCAAATGTTATATTTGAATTAGATTGAATTGATCACTGTACAGGAATCACAGGAACCACTTTGTGCTTTGTTTTTTTACTCATATTGGATGTAGTTATGAAATTCTGATTCCTTAGAGAATGTAGAATTTGAAATTACAAATTTGTTCTATACAATCTTAAACATTGCCTACAATTCTATACTTTGCAACGCTTGTTCCAAATTGAATTCTTTAAGTGGATGATATCTTCAGGATTAGCCCTAACTTCCAACTTTATAGTGGCACAAGAATGTTCTATTTACATTCTTTTCATAATTAATCACCTATAATTAATTTGTTATTTGTATGAGAATATCAGTTTGTCTTATCTCTAAGTTAGGAGTAGCAGCCTCTTGTTCAAGTGTGCTAGTGTACTGATATAGGTTACACTTCATGTTATCTTCGAGATGTTACTGGTAAGGGAAAAAAATTCTTACACAAATTGTCTACCTCTAATTTCTTGTCAAGTGTTAGACTACAGTTTTCCTTGTTATCACTGTCCAGAACCGTTAAAATTTTAGCCTCTTTCTAGATTTTGTTCTTCTAAGAGTAAAAGAGGGCTACTGACTTGATTTTGTTTTCTTAGAGGATTCCAGATAATTTTATCAGGAAATATGGTAATTATTTCTCCACTTCTGTGAGAGTTGCTGCTCCTGGTGGTCATGTGTGGGGCATAGGGTTAATAAAGACTGACAACAAGGTTTGGCTTCATGAGAATTGGCATGAATTTGTAGAACGCTACTCTATCCGTGTTGGGTACTTTTTAGTCTTCAGATACGAAGGAAATTCACTTTTCAATGTCCATATATTTAATTTGCCTGCTTCTGAGATAAACTATCAATCTAAGATCCTTAGTGGCAGAAGGTCTCTTTTGTTTGAAGAAATGGAAGATGATGACTATGTTGAAAGCTTGGGTTCCTCACCTCCAGACCTGGACAATAAAACATACAACACGCCAGTACTTCAAAAGTTCTTTAATGAGTCTAAGCTTAACTATGTAAATTGGTATGGTGAAGGGAACCCACATATACCAAAGGGAACTAGTTTTGCACAAGTAGCAAATCTACCTCCACGAGATGTAGGTATTCACTCTCCTACCTTTGAGCATAAACATTCTGTGGATGAAGAAAAGATTCATAGTCCTGGTGGAGAGTTTCAGAAGCCAAAAAAACGTGGAAGAAAGAGAAAAATCGATCCTAGTAAGTTGTTTAAATTCCATTCTTGCAATCATCTTGAGATGCATTGTGGAAGCAGAGCTTATTTTTGATATATGAATTGCAGATCAGCTATCATCTCAACATGAAGATGAATCTGAAATGCGTGCCAGTTTTTATGAAAGTGCTTCAGCAAGAAAGAGAACCATAACATCTGAAGAAAGAGAAAGGGCAGTCAATGCAGCCAAAGCATTTGAGCCAGTTAATCCTTTCTGCAGGGTTGTCCTGCGGCCATCTTATCTATACAGGGGTTGCATAATGGTAAGTCATTAACATGACCTCTGTAATAGCCTTTTCATTTGCACAACTGTGTTCTTAATCATGCAACTTGTCTCCTGTGTTCTTAATAATGCAACTTGTCTCCCTTCTCGGTGCAGTATTTCCCATCCTGCTTTGCCAAACAGTATCTAAGTGGGGTTTCAGGTTTCATTAAACTACAGTTTACTGGTGGGAAACAGTGGCCTGTTCGATGTCGTGACAGAGGTGGACGAGCTATGTTAAGTCAAGGGTGGTACGAATTCACATTGGAAAACAATTTGGGGGAAGGAGATGTTTGCGTCTTTGAGCTGTTGAAATCAAGGGATGTTGTGCTGAAAGTTACCGTATTTCGGGTTCACGAGAATATGAGACCCTGATTGTAATAATCTCAGTTGCATAAAGTAGACAGGTTATGATAACTGCATAATTGAGATACCTTGTTGAGTCAGTCTTTCCTTCTAGGTGTTCTGTTGTTGCTTTGTTCTTTTGTGGGTACATGTGTCTATAAGTTTCAAAGAGAATTAGTGAAAACTTCAAATTTTAGGTTTCAAATTGAAAATTTGTGGCTTGATTTTGGGGTGTAAATAGATTGTCCTGGCAAGTTGACATCAAACTTTACCAGAACGGTTGTACTTTAGCTTGTTTGGTTTGAAGTTTTCGTTTCCTGCCGTACTCATGAACCTCTCCCTACTCTTAAGATGCGCTCTAGTGATTGTCAAGAGGAAGTATTTGGATTAATATTCGTTACTTGTCTGAAATCATAGTGGATGTTTTGGAAACCAATATATAAGCTTCAGTCAATTTGATTATGGTAATCAATTTATTTAATATGGGATCATTGTAGGCCCTTGTTCATGTTGCAAGTTCTTTTATTATAATCTCAGGTACGCCAATGATATATTAATTTAGGTTTGAGATGAAATCCAAATATGATGTTTTTTCTTTTTGAATGGCTGATCTAAGATCTATATGAAGGTTGTAAGGGCATCTCCAACCAAGGCACCAAAACACCAAATTTGGTGTTTTGGTGCAAAAAACCGACTCCAACCAAGACACCAAATTTGGTGTTTTTTTGGTGCAATGAATAGTAACACACCAAATTTGGTGTGTTACTATTCATTGCACCAAAAGTATAAAAAGACAACTTAAACCCTTGACTTTTTAACATTTTCCTTTTATGTCCTTTTCTCAATTTGATTTATTTACATAATTTACTTTGTAATTAAAGTTAACATGTTTATTACTTTACACAAAATATATCATTACAAAGATCTCATTGAGACATTTAAAACGAGCCTAATATTGAATATAAT
>JANIPN010000218.1:70940324-70951744 GCA_027478595.1 Erythroxylum anguifugum
ATACTATTGTGACCATCACTCATCGACTCTACATCTGAATCCCTGTAAAGATGACAAAAAGGGTTCTGCAGATATACTATGTCAACATCTGAAAGGAGAACACTATATCCAAGCACTAAAAACTCTCTCAAAATACGGAACTTCAATGAAGAAACAGCATGGCTTCCTCCAGTCTTTCCAATTGAATCAATCCCCACATCCGGGTCTCTTACGTACACAGGAACGTTGTTTGATTCACAAAACTGGGCAGTCTCATCATCTAAAGCAACAACTAGATAATTAGGTATGCCCACTCTCTTGATGGTACTAAACCAAAATTCTAACATTTCTTTCACGTTTGAATTTGCCAAAGCAACTATAATTTCTCTCTCAACAGCAATCTTTTCTAATATCTTTGCCAGTCTTGGGTTCACAGATTCATCTGGTACAACAGTGGGGTTTGTTCTTAAACCCTTCACAGTACCAAAAGGTCCAGCTTTATGCGGCTCAGCCAACACTTGTTTCTGTACTTGATCTTTACGATGTTCAAACTCTGTTTTCAACAAGTTCAGCTTCTCAGATGATTTCCTGGATGAAACCTAACACGAACAAAAACAACCATAACTAGAAATCAGAAAACAGACCAAGATTCTTACCCTAAAGAAACACAAAGACAACTTCATCCTAGCTAATCATCTAACTATGGAACCTCAGTTAACAACTGATAAACTAATGAGATCAATCATAAAAACTAATTTCACATGAGGGCTCTATGTTCGTTTTAATTTGTGAAAGCTAGATCAATGGTTATTCAATATGATGCTTAAAACAACTGGGTTCGTCGCTGTAAGACAAAGACAAAGACAAAGCAGATTCATAGACCCTCCCACAACTTCCTCAGAGATCAAGTCCCGTGTTAAAGCTACCATTTTCACAACACAGAAGTGACAGAACAGTAAGTCATACATGGTATCCAATGCGGACAAAAGCTTTGATAAACAAAAGCAAAATGGTTAACGGTCACCAAACCAAAAAGACTACACCTTGCAGAAGTTTGGTGAAAAGGGTGTACCTGAGAATCAGATTTGGAGAGGTGGGGACCGTTGAACTGAGGATTGGAAGCGAAAAATCCGTGAGGAAATAAGACGGCGAAGACGCATCCCAACAGTATTCCGACGGCTATAGCAGCGGCGATTTTCGATTTCCGAACAGAGTTGGCATTGTCGGGTTGCAAAAGCGGAACATCTATGCGTTCAATCATGGTTGATATGTCTTTGTATCAAAGGAAGTTTATTGGAGTAGAAATTCTTTAGAAGTGGTTGAGAGATGTCGAAATATAATTGATAAACATTGTGACGGAACATGTTTAGTGGTTGACAATGAACATCACATTAGATATTCGTTTGTGTTAGAGAGGGACAGAGTTGGCTGGTTCAGACAGTAGTTAAATTTACCATAATCAACGAGGATGAAAGTAATTACAAGAAAAATACCAAATTAAACAAAATTTGTAACAGGAAGAAGAGACCTGGATTGGTGAATCCATGGAAAAATAATGAATATTTACAATACTTAATTTTAAGTATTCAACTTTCACCATCGGTGTCGTCCTGTAGCTGGTTATCACGTCAGTCTTTAACACACTGACGGTCTCGGATGGCGACGCCATGAAAGTCATGTTTTTATTCTGAGTGAAAATTACTCATCTTATTGAACTAAAATGTTGGCAAAATTAACTGAAAGTTTCACTCATCTGGATTTTGTAAGAATGGATTTCCAATTCTGACTGTAAAATTCAAGTTTTGAATGTCGTGAACACAATGACCCAACAGATGGACACAGTGGAAAGAAACTGATTCTGGAATAAAATTCCAACTTATATTCCAATTGATCAATCGTGGAATAGCTTCTAACTCAATCATGGACCTGAGTTAGAGAATAGGACTTTGGCCGCAAAATACACCAGTCTAGCATCACCTGCAGGAAATAAAATAAAATCAACAAAAACATCAGCCTTACCTGAAAAGATAAACACCTGGTTGTTCTTTCTAAAACCAGAAAAACTTCACATTTTGTTCAAATAAATTTGTATCTGTTAACAGTAGAGAAGCTCGTAATAATCAGAAACAAACTAATAAGTGGTGACATTTTTCTTTCTTTTTTTTGAATCATTAGAATATACTTTCTTTTTTACCAAAAACATAAGAGTACCCTGCATAGAAAGGCTAAAAACTAACCAAAGCCAACAGGCTTACCCAGTACACCCAGTTCTTACTAGCCGTATAGCATCGACTCCCTGAGTTGAAAACTGCAAGTTTGCTAGCAACCAAATGTCTTTGGCTTGAGGACAATCCAAGAGCACGTGATTCAAGTCTTCTTCGATACCACAAACATCACATTTAGAGGAGAGTGTAACGCCTCTGCGCCTAAGTCGAGACTTACATGGTATAAATCTCCGGAGGCAAAGCCATATGAAGTCTTTAACCTTAGGAGGGACAGGCAGTCTCCACAATCTACTCCAATGAGTGCCCACTACAAAATGATCAACATCCGTATTTAACTTGCAAGCCAGTTGATAGCCAGATTTAACTATATACCGCCCGTCCATGTTATGATGCCAGATCAGTTGATCAGGAGGCTTTGTATGCACAATGGAGACTTTTGAAATACGTTCAATATCGTATGGCGTAAAAAGCCCTTCTAGTATCTGCACATCCCAACCCAAACCTATCTCATTAAAGAGTTCGCTCACTTTCATATACTCCAAAGATGGAATTGGGAAAGAGGTGGTAAAAAAATTATCCGCATCATTAATCCACGGATCCTGGAAAACCTTAATAGAAGCACCATCCCCAAGTCTCCACCGAACCCCTTGAATCAATATGTCGTTTGCTGCGAAAATACTACGCCAAATAAAACTGGCATTAGGTCGATTCCTCGCATCCAAAAGGCTGCCTGTAGGAAAGTATCTTGCTTTAAAAAGTTTACTCGGAAGGGAGTCCGGAAAAGCAAGAAATCTCCATGCTTGTTTACAGAGCATGGCAAGATTAAAAATGTGAAGATCCCGGAAACCCATACCCCCATATTTCTTTGGCATACAGAGACGCTCCCAGCTCGCCCAGTGAATGGTCTTTCTATTATTTGAGCCCGAACCCGACCAAAAAGCATTTATCAATTTTTGTAATTCATCACATGTCCCTCGAGGAATAAGGAAAACACTCATGCAGTATGCAGGAAGCGCTTGGGCGACAGTCTTGATGACAACTTCCTTTCCTGGTCTGGACAAAAGCTTGTTCTTCCAGCTCGTAATCCGCTTGTGTAAACGATCCTTGACAAAAGCAAAAACCTGTTTTTTCTGTTTCCCAATTAGCGATGGAAGACCCAAATATCGTCCATGATCAAGAGGAGTACTTACTCCTAGGATAGTTTCTGCCTCAGTTCGAGCATATGGAGTAGTATTAGAGCTGAACATGATACCTGACTTTTGATAATTAACTGCCTGCTCCGAAGCTGCTTCATAAATGACAAGAATTCGTTTGATATTGTGTCCCTCCCTTGCATTTGCTCTAAAGAATAGGAAACTGTCGTCCGCAAAAAACAGATGGGATACACTAGGACTGCCAGGGCAAATAATGGCTCCATGTATATCTCCTCGCACCTCGTGTCACCGTAGCAAAGCAGATAGCCCTTCAGCACATAAGATGAAGAGGTACGGGGACAACGGATCTCCTTGTCTCAACCCCCATTTAGGAATAATCGGACCAACTTCAGTTTCATTGAAAGCCACTGAATATCGGACTGTGGTAACACATACCACAACAAGCTCCACCCACTTCCTATCGAAACCCAGTTTTAATAAGATAAACTGCAGATAATCCTAATCCATGCGATCGTATGCCTTACTGATATCAATTTTGAGCACTATTTCACCAATCTTGCCCTTGCCCTTATTTCTCATATAATTTATAATTTCAAACGCCACCATGACATTGTCGGTGATGAGCCTCCCTGGGACAAATGCCGACTGCATGGGAGAAATGATTCTAGGAAAAAGAGTTTTGAGTCTATTCGCAATTACCTTGGCTATAATCTTATAAAGAACATTACACAAAGCAATTGGCCGAAGATCTTTCATGCAACGCAGGTTGTCTTTTTTAGGGATCAACACAATCAACGCTTCATTTAGAGTAGCTGGGAATTCCTGTTTTTTCATCTAATTGCGACAATTGTTGAAGACGTCTGTCCCCACAATATGCCAGCATTTTTGAAAAAATGCCGCGTTCATACCATTTGGCCCCAGAGCTTTATCCGGATGCATGTCGAAAATCGCTCTCTTGACTTCCTCCATCTGTAATGGCGCTAAAAGAAAGTCATTATCCTCTTGGTTCACCACTGAATTAATGGAATCGAAGTGATGAAAACCCGATCCTCCTGAAACCGAAAAGAGCTGGGTAAAATAAATGAAAATAACATTGCTAAGACCCCCAATATCAGAAACTATTTGGCCGTTATCATCAGTGAGTTTCATGATATGATTTAATCTTCTTCTGTTTGATGCCTGCACATGGAAGTACTTGGAGTTAGCCTCCCCATATTGCAGCCAAAACACCTTGGAACGTTGCTTCCAATAGATTTCCTCTTGGGCAAGCATTTGATTAAGCACATTTCTCTGGACCTCCAATAATGCATACTGGTGTTGAGTCCTTGCTGTATTCATGCTCCTCTTGAGATTATAAATCCTCTCAGAGAAGTTGCTCCCCAGTTGCTTTTGCCAAGTAAGTAGACTAGTACCACATTTCCGAAGCCTGGGCATAAGATGTAAATCACAATTGTCAGTCCAAAAACCTGAAACAAAATCCAGAAACCCTTCCTTTGTTAACCATTTATTTTCAAATTTAAAACGCCTAGCCCGCTTGATAGGGAAGTGGCGCTCAGCGACTAGTTTGATAGGGGTATGATCTGACGTAGCGTTCACCAAGTTGTGTAACCTAAGAACTAAAGAGGGTAAAAAAAATCCCTAAAGAGTATCTAAATGTTTCCTAATTAGGGCAAAAGCATCGAGAGTATTCTTCTTCTCCACCCTAGTCAAAATACCAAGTTATGGAATCCTCTGTCTTGAGTCATACATCTTCTTCTTCTTTTTTGCCATTGACTGTTGTTCTACCTTTACTAGGCTTGTACTTTAGCTTGGAGCAGTCATAGGAGCTATACATTGAGGGTCGGTTCAAGACCAAGTGAGAACTGACCCCCAAATTTGAAGATTTCTTAATTCTTCTGTACCAACTTCGATGAGCTCCCGCCGTTTTGCCTAAACTCGAGTATGTCTTTTTTCACTCTCTTCAGCCACTTATTGAACTCTCGTATTAATAGCTCCATATCCTCATTCTCGTTGGATTCATCTTATACATCATTCATACATTTTCCAGTTTCAACTTGTAGTACTAATCTTTTGCTTCTTTCTTTTTTACCTCTCAACAAATTCATTTCAAAATTGGTAAGAATTCCAATTACATTCTCCAACGACAAGTCATTGATTCCATGAGCCTCCTTGCTTGCTGCAATTTTCAGAATAAATCTTGGAGATAATGATCTTAATGTCTTCTTGACTAGTTTGATATTTAAATGTTTCTTCCCGAGTTGATGTGCTTGATTTACTATATCTTGCAGTCTTTCATGAAAGTCTCCAATAGTCTCATTTTCATCCATCTTCAGTTCTTTAAACCTCACAGCTAACATCTGTAGTTTTGATGCTATCATAGATTTAGACCCTTCATGAATAGTCTGCAAAGTATTCCATGCTTTTTTAGCTGATTTACAACATAATATCATTGAGAAGCATCATTCATCAACAACACTAAAAATTGCGTGTAATGCTTGTGAGTTTCCAAGTGCTCTTTCTTCTTCAACCCTTGTCCATTCAGATGGATCTTTTAGAACTGTCTCTCCCTTATCGTCAGTAATTATCGGATATGTCCAGCGATGTAACACCGAGTTCAATGCTTTTGTTCCCTATGCTTGAATAAAGACTCTTATTTGTGATTTCCATGCAGGATAATTAGAACCGTCCAACATCGGTGGCCTGACAATTGATGTTCCTTCTCTTATAACCATAATTGCGAAACTAGGATTTGGACCAACTTGCTACTAAGTTTTGAATCGGTAACCTCTCTCTGATACCAATTGAAAAATTGCGGGTGGTAGTGATTTCACAAACTTTCCAATTTTTATCTTGGACGTCTCTAGCACAAACAAAAATAAAAGCAATCAAAACGAAATAATAAAAAGCACCAGAAATTTGGTAACACAGTTCAACACACCTTGCCTACATCTATGAGGCCATCGCCTAGCTTAATACTTTCACCGAAGTACAATAGGTTTACCAAAGACTTTACTGAGCCGACACCACTCAACCCTTGTCACTATCTCTCAACCTCATTTTTCATGAAAGAATTTTACACCCAATAATACAACCAACTCGTGTTAACCTTGTTAGAGGATTTTTCTAACTAGTGTCACTCAAACAACAATTAATAAAAAATAACTTAAGTACTTAATCAACTAAGAACTGAACAACAATATAATTGAGATAAAAGAGAAGACCAATTTTTTGAAAGGTTAAGCTCCACTAAAATAAATCTGGAAGTCGTCGCACCAACAATGAGCTGATTCACATAAACACCAACACGAAGCCAGAGCTGCACCAATAATACATTCACTAACTAAAGTATATGCAACCCATAAAGAAATCAATTAATAATCGTTACTCTCATCATCATCATTCTGCGCAAAAACGACTGTTGTTTCTTTGTAGAAAAAGTTGATCACTTCTGCTATAGGATTTCTCATGGCTTGCGTGATTTTTCACAAGATGAGTAGAAGATGGGGAGATTACATACGGAGTCAGTAGTAGGGTTAGATGTCGCGGGTGCCTTTAAAGATCCTGCAACTTACCTTTATCTTATATCCCTAAAAATCACGTAAGCTTCGTTTCTTTCGTATGTAATTAATGCCCACTACACTCTTAATTAAGCCAACACCAAATCCATGTCTGTCACACCACTTGAACTATGTTTTTTATTTATTTATCAATCTTCAATTAATGCCCACTACATTAAATCACGCTGTATATATGAAAACATAACACCCACATCACATAAGTTGCCTTTTTCAACTATGTAAATAACACCCACTGCACTGTTGATTACAAGACTCCCACGCATGATACACTTCTTTTATGGATAGAATTATACACAATATTCACTAGCACATCTTGCCAAAATACACATCAATTAGAGATAAAACTTTATCATAACTATGAGTAGCACCCAAATATTGCTATGAGTAAAGTCTATCCTTGTAGCGGGTGAACTAGATTAAGCTTTGAAGGCATATTATGCCTAGTTATTTGTAAGCTCCTAGTGACTTTGACCTTTTTCTCTTTTATTTCTTTGTGATTTTTTGTCCTAATATGGATCAACACATCATTACTTCATCATTGGCGAAGGATGAGGAGGATGAGTGGTAGTTTAGTGAGGTTGAGGGTGTGGGGGCAGAAGGCTATGATTTGTGCCTTGTAGGATGCTTTCTCACAGCTAGTCCGAATAATTTCCAGGCAATGAGGAATGCTCTGGTGGACCTTTGGCATCGGATGGGAAGGGTGAATATCACTAAGATTGGGGGGGGGAGCGGTTCCTTTTCCGTTTCTTTTATATAGAGGATGTGGTTTGGGTCATGGATGGAACACCATGGACCTTTAACAAACATCTGATTATTCTTCACAGACTTCAGATGGGGGAAGATCCATCTAGTGTGTCATTGGAGATGCCAGATTTTTGCGTGCAAGTGCATCAGTTACCGGTTGGTTTTGTATCCGAGCATATTCTGACACAATTTGGCAATTTTATTGGAAAGTTTATCCAATATGATGCCAAGGCTGTCCATATGGGCAATACTAACCATAGATGTTTGGCAGACGTTGAAAAGGAAAAAGAAAATTTTGGTTCTAAGGGATAATGTTTTTTACGCTACTTGCAAATATGAGAAGATTCTCGTTTTTTATTTTTCTGTGGAAGGTTAGGCCATAACGATAGCTTTTGCATGGTTTGGATTGAGCGTCAAGGCTAGAAGCTTCAACTAGAATGGGATGCTTCCCTACGAGCGGGGCTTCACGTGAGAAGGCTGGTGGTGAGTGAATGGTTGCATGGGGAATGGCGAAATTTTAGGAGGAATTTCGAATGGGGTAAGAAAGTTTGGAAAGGAAAAAATTACGGCAGGATCTGCTGGATTTGAAGGGAATAGGAATTGGGGGAGAGTTGACCTGAATTTAAATGAGGATATTGGTGGGGGGCCAAGGGAATATGGGTCATGAGATGGGCTTACATGAGGAAACAAGCCCAATTCAGCAAGATGAAGGGGAGAAAAGGCCCAGGAAGTAAAAAATTGTTTCATCAGTTTCTTCACAAGCGGCTTGTGGTGCGACTTCAATGCACAGAGGATCAGTGGGAACTGCAGGGCAATCCTGTCTGGGGCCATGAGAATCCTTAGCTGGAACTGCCAAGGGCTTAGCAACCCTTATGCAGTAGGCATCCTACAGGATTTGTTACGAGCTTACAATCCTGATATTGTGTTCTTGATGGAGATTTTGGTGCATGAGGTGCGTATTGAGGAAGTGAAGAGAAGGGTGGGCTTTGATGCTTGTTTTTCGGTGCATATTGTTGGGTGGAATGGTGGACTTTCAATGTTGTGGAGGAATAATGTTAAGTTGGCGGTTCATGAGTACTCTCAAAATTTCATCGATGCCATTGTTCATGATACTGAAAGGGGGACTAGCGTTTAATGGGGAACTATGGATATCCCGAGAGAGCACAGCGGTGGAGGTCGTGGAATTTGTTGCATTCGCTATCTCAGCGGTGTGACTATCCTTAGATTGTTTTTGGTGATTTTAATAATTTATTGTCAGAGGAGGAGAAGGAGGGTGGAGCTGACCATCCTCAATATTTGTTCAATGGTTTTCGTAGAGCTCTTGAGGATTGCGAGCTGCATGATTTGGGGTGTGTTGGAGGAGGAATTCAAATGGGTGGACGACGGAGAGGTTGGATAGAGCAGCTGTCTCAACGGTTTGGTATGCTTTGTTTCCTAATGGGGTGGTAACGACATTAGCAATCCCGATTTTAGATCATGAGCTGATTTTAATTGACTTTTTGGATATGCAATTAGCGACTAGGAGGTAGAAGTTTAGATTTAATAATATGTGGTTGAGGGACCAGGGTTTGCATGGGGTGGTTGAATGTAGTTGGCAGAGTTGTGATGAGAGTGAAATTCTCAATAAAAAGGTTGCTTGTTGAGTGGCTCTTAAAAGGTGGGGTAAGGAGCGAAATTGTGAGATGGTCTCATGTAAAAAAGAGCATAATCGGTAGCTTCAAAATTATCGAGGTAACAGGGATGGAGTTGGCTGTGAATTATATGATCAGGCCAAACTTGAACTTAGTAGGATTATGGAATAGGAGGAAATCTATTAGAGACAGAGAGCAAAAATTTTTTGGTTAGAAAATGGAGATAGGAATTCTCGATTTTTTCACTACTGAGAGAAAGCAACGGAATTGTACGTTAGTATTGGAGAATTATATGGGTTAATGGGTTAGAGATGAGGCAGAGATAGGGACAATGGTGGTTGATTATTTCACGACTGTGTTTGGGGAGAGTGTGACGTCAGGTAAGGCTTTGGGGGAGGTGGTGGGTTTAATTTCAAGAAAGGTGGGGGAGGTGGAGAATGTGAGTCTAACGGGGACTTTTAGAATGGAGGAGTTTAAACAGGCGGTCTCTCAAATGCATCCGGATAAATCACCAGGCCCGGATGGACTTATTCATGCTTTTTATCAGAAATTTTGGCATGTAGTGGGGCGAGATGTATTCGATAGTTGCAGGACATGGCTTGAGTAAGGTATTTTTCCCAGACACACTCACTAATACTAATATTCTGTTAATTCCAAAGATTTCATCTTTTGAAACACTGAAAGATTATCGTCCCATCTCTTTGTGTAACTTTATAAGATTGTCTCGAAAGTCCTTGCTAATAGGATTAAGAGCATCTTGCCTAATATTGTGTTTGAAGATCAGTCTGCTTTTGTGTCGAGGAGAATGATTACTGTTGGGCCCCGAGTCGTAATAAGCATATGTAAATTATTTTGAGGATTTTAGTTTGATAATTTTGACTTTTGGAGAGAAAATAATTGACTTGAGAGTTGACTTTTTGTTTGAGTCAAAATTTGAGAAAACGATCTTCTGGAAACTTGTAGTCTATGTCAAGAGCTTTTCGTCGACATAAAGTTTGATATTTTTCGATATTGGGAGTGAGAATTATGATCAGTCAAAGTTAGTATTTGAAGTTTGACTTTGAGGAAAAAGTTGACTTTTTAATCGAGGCAAAATCCAAGAAAATGATCAACATGAAACTTGTAGCCTCTGTCGCGAGTTTTTCGTGGACATAAAGTTTGTTATTTTTCGATGTCGGGATTGGGAGATATGATTTTCCGAAGATATGCTTTGATAATGTTATTAAGTATAAAGGTATATATGTTGTAAGGTGTAAAGAAAATGAAATGGGCTTTTAGCCTTGGAGATATGTTTTAAAAAAAGAATAGTAGCTTGGGCCTTTAGCCCTTTTCATGGTCTTTTAACCTTTTTAGTTAAATTAGAATTATATGCTAAATTGTTTATAAGATGGTATTAGGATAAATTGGGCTTTGTAATGCAATGGTCTTTTGCATGAATGAAGAAGGAAATAAGCCTTTGCAATAGCATGTAAATATAGAAGAAAAGAAGCAATTGGGCTAGAGCCCATTTAGTTGGAAATCAAATGAGAATAAAAGGAAACAAAAGGAATCAAAATGAAAAAATGGAAGTTGGGCTATTAGCCCTTTTAGATATCAATTAAATGAAGAAAATGGAAAAGAAAAATAAATAAAGGAAGCAAGGTGTGTGTGTGTGTCGTTAGTGTTAGTGGATGAAAATAAAAGAGGGCTTGAGTGGAGTCGTTTAAGGCAATAGGAGCTGGACGAAAATGTAAAAAAAATGAGAGGAAAAGAAGCTTAAATGAGTTGTCGTGTAAACATAAGAGAGAAGGAAGTAAACTTAGTTTTAAAAAGAGAAAAGACTACCGAAAACTGGAGAACAAGAGAGAAGCTCGTCGAAACCACCAAAGAAGAGAAATAGAAGATGAGTTTCGGCAACACCAAAGAAGGGAGAAGAAGCCACCGAAAACTTGAAGAAGAGAAGCAAAGATGAAGTGGTCGGCCAAGCTAGAAAGAGAAGAAGAAGAAGAAGAAGAAGGAGAGAGGTGATGTCGTGGGTCTCTCCAAAAGGTAGGGGATTTCGAATTTCTTGCTTCTATTGTTAGGGTTTCATCTTCTTTGTTTCAAATGGATGGTTAGAAGCATAAGAAG
>JANIPN010000218.1:70953753-70965933 GCA_027478595.1 Erythroxylum anguifugum
TTGTATTGAATGTGAAACTGTAATGAAATGTGATAGTGAATGTGAAATTTGGCATAATGAGAATGAAATTCTGTGTTCTGTGATTGAGTGAACCATCGATGATGGTTACTCACTGAATTCGCAAAACTCACCCAAAATTTGCATATATTTTTCATGATTAATAAGATTACCCCGTTATGCAACGAGAGTAAACTTACTGCTCACAAGGGAAAGTTAAAGGTTGGGATCAGTTCGTGTCTGCATTAGAATTTTTGTATAAAGTGTATTTCGCGATTTTTGTATTGTGTATATTTAAACATTTCAATTTGTAGTAAGTGATGAAGCATGGGAATTTGAGTAAATGAGATTGATTAAATGCGAATATTGCAGTATATACCAAATTGTACCAATTGGAAATGTTGGTAAGTGTTTTGTGTATTGAATGGGCCCGAATGGCTCAAAGTGGATTGGTTTATAATAGAAAAGGGTTATGAATGAAATTGGGCCTTAATTAATCATGGAACTGTGGATTGTAATATCTTGAAAATAATATGCTATCGACTTTTAATTTTATTTGGCCCAAATTGAAAATGGACTTCTGTCTATATTAGTGTTTTAAAAAAAAATTGTATACCGGTTTGTGAATGATTGAATGTTCTAGCATGCTACCTTCGCGGGCACGGACTCGGATATCACCATTGATGTCGGGTTCGGGTCTTGCGGAAGTGGGGTGCTACATTACCCATGTAGTGGAGGGGAGTGGGGTCGTTGATGGGCTGGGAGATGAGGCACATGATTGGTTGTGTTTTGTTGATGACGCAACTTTTGTGGAGAGGTGTCTCTATGGCTATGGGGTTGTGTGCCAAGATGGGGAAGGAAACTTCGTGAGGGCAATATCTGGCTATTTTGAAGGGCGTTGTAGTTCAGATGTGGTTAAAGCTGTGGCGCTGCGAGAAGCATTAACTTGGGTATTGCCACTTTATCATGATCGAGGAGTTTTTTACTCAGATGCTCAAAAACTAGTTTTTGCTACTAATAATTTCAACAATGACTAGACTGAGTTTGGTAGAGTAATATTTGAATGTAAAGAGTTATTAGGCGCTAGATCTGAGATCAAGGTTCGTTGGGTTCATCGGCAAGCCAATATAGAGGTTCTTAATTTAGCAAGAGTCTCATATTTATATGTTAGCCGTTGTAGTTGGGGTTTCCCCTGACATTCTGATTTGATGCTATTGAAATTGGCTTTGTTTCACATAAAAAAAAACTATATCACAACTAGAAGATTATCCATAATAACTTTTTGAATCCAAGTCAAACAAGAATTATTAATTAGTTATCATTATCTAATTAATATCTTGTAGGTCCAATTAATAAAGAATGTCAAAACTAATTACTTAGATATGTATAACATATGTATTTATAACTACATTTTTATTTGTTTCTTAAAGCTCTTTTTTATGTATTGTTACGAGTCTCGTATTTTATTATTTATTTATTTGTATTTTTAAAATTATTTTCTTTAAATTCTTACAGATTGCGTCAATTTATAGTTTAATTATCAGATTGTTCTTAGACTAGGCCTTTTCTAGGACTGTGCTATGGTCAATAATAATGTAATCAACTGCTTTAAGCCTGCAAAATAACATTAAAGGATGATTTGATGGCCAAATTGGTATCAAATTCGAATCAATTCGATCAAAACGTTAAACATAAATATATCGGGTTGGTTATCGGGTGCCAACGCATCCTATTTGAAGATATGTCGAAGATCTGTCTTTTTAGATTTATTTTATAATCTGCTTCGAGTTTCCTTTAATTAAAAAAAAGAAAAAAATACAGAAGTATCATAAATATATCAGACTTATTATACCAAAATTCTTTGTCATATTTCATAAACAAATCTCAAGTAGAGCAGTTGCTCAAGCAAGAAATCACGTCGTCTATGTCTTTGTACTGATCGGCACAGTCTTTGTAACATGAACTCGGACTATCTAGAGGTGCGGGCTTACAAATCTTGAAGCACTGTATGATACACGTGGGGTCTACGAAAGTGTCACATGACTTCAGGCACTTCTCCAAGCATCCTGCTTCTCCGTCCCGGTTTGGCTCATGATTATTAGCGATGCTGGTTCCGGTGTTGCACACAAGAACGGTTAATAGCGTCACCAACATAATGGTTCTTGATCCAAGTCTTCTGTGCTCCATATCGTTGATTGATTGATTGATTGCTAGCAAGTTTGTAAGTGCTCCTTGAGTAGATTGATAGAGCCTTTTTATAACTCTCATTCATTCAGAAACGTACAGTTTCATGTTGACTTGCTTTTCTTTTATGTTTAGTAATAAATAATCTAAATCATTGCTCTTTCACAGAACATTTAATGAGTTAAATGTTAATCTTAATTATGTGGGAAATTGTATCTGTTTAGCAATAAATACTCTAAATCATTACTCTTTCACAACACATTTAATGAGTTAAATGTTAACCTTAACTGATGTTTTATTTCAAAAGTTGGAATCTTCTGCCAAACTGATTTCGCTTCTGCTGGAGAGCTCTTCATTTTACTCCTTGTTTTTTAAGCTCATAGTGAGATGAATGTTGAATACATAATTCAAAGACGAGGAGGTCATATAAAAGGTTAGTAGCTGTATGCTAATGTCGACTAAAGAAGCTGAGTTCAACTAACATCCTGTCATCATTCAACAATGTTTGAAGATTCACTATATCCATCAAATGTTCTGAAACTTTTATGAAGAAAGTGCAGAGGCATAATCTGATAATAAGTATGAATTTTAAGGAAATATATCAGTTAGAGCGCATGAGGCACAATTCTTGTTGCACTAACTGCTGAAAAATACAGGAAACCTTAAAAAAATGCATTAAATCAGGTTCAAAAGAGCTGGCCAAAGATGCAAATCATATCACAACATAAACTAAAATTGGCAAAGGAGAAAATTTTGTCGAGCAAAAGTTTGAAATTATCAGTTCAGTAACAAAAACAAGTTGATTATGGTAAGATGTCGTGGTCTACGTTGGCCTTACCATATGCCTGAGCTCATCACTACAAGGTCGGCTTGAATCAGTCCGGCAACACAAATGCAGAAGCTGTTTATCAATAAAGAGAGATACTTCATTAGTTTGATCCATCAGGGAATGGTTTTAGTGCGTCTTTCTTTCCATTAACATAGAATTCCATGACAGCTTTCATTCGTGGGAGCTTATCAGGATGGTAATTTACATGAACAATCACTGGCCTGAGCTTGTTTAGGTTATCATCTTTCCTCACAGTCTTGAAGAGGACTTTACTGTTCATGAATAGATACATATCCATAGTTCTCTTGGCAGCATGAAGCCCATCATACCCTGAATGTGAAGGGAAAAAGAGTTCCTCATTGAAAACTGCCTGATCCCAACCACCCCCATGAGCAAGCCGAGCTGCCACACGATCCAAAAGCTCAATGGAAGGAATTGTTGGCCTGATGTAGAAAAAACCTGAGTTGTAAACCCATATACGCATTGTATGCGCATATCGAGCCCAACCCATAGCAGGTTCATCAAAGACATCATTGTATCCGTAAGCTGTCATATTATTGTGACCATCACTCATCGACTCTACATCTGAATCCCTGTAAAGATGATTAAAAGGGTTCTGCAGATACACTATGTCAACATCTGAAAGGAGAACACTATATCCAAGCACCAAAAACTCTCTCAAAATACGGAACTTCAATGAAGAAACAGCATGGTTTCCTCCAGTCTTTCCAATAGAATCAATCCCCTCATCCGGGTCTCTTGTGTACACAGGAACATTGTTTGATTCACAAAATTGGGCAGTCTCATCGTCTAAAGCCACAACTAGATAATTAGGTATACCCACTCTCTTGATGCTACTAAACCACACTTCTAGCATTTCTTTCACATTTGAATTTGCTAAAGCAACTATAATTTCTCTCTCAACAGCAATCTTTTCTAATATCTTTGCCAGTCTTGGGTTCACAGATTTATCTGGTACAACAGTGGGGTTTGTTCTTAAACCCTTCATAGTACCAAAAGGTCCAGCTTTATGTGACTCACCTAATGCCAACACTTGTTTCTGTGCCTGATCTTTACTCTGTTCAGCTAATCTGAGCTTCTCATTCAGTTCTTTAACCTGCTTTCTCAACTCTGTATTTCTCTCCGATTCGGACTCAAACTCTGCTTTCAGCAAGTGCAACTTCTCAGATGATTCACAGGGGCTTGATGACACCTAACACGAACAATAACAACCATAACTAGAAATCAGAAAACAGACCAAGATTCTTACCCTAAAAAAACACAGGGACAACTCCATCCTAGCTAATCGTCTATGGAACCTAAGTTAACAACTCACAAACTAACTAAAGGGATCAATCATAACAACTACTTTTACATGAGAGCTCTAATCACCGTATTCGTTCTAATTTGTGAAACCTAGATCAATGATGCTTTAAAACAACTGGGGTCGTCGTTGTGAGACAAAGAGAAGACAAAGCGGATTCATAAGCCCTCCAAAAACTTCCTCATAGATCAAGTCTCTTGTTAAAGCTACAATCTTCCCAACACAGAACAGTAAGTCATACATTGTATCCAATGCGGACAAAAGCTTTGATACGCAAAAGCACAATGGTCAACGGTCATAACCAAAAAGACTACAACTTTCAGAAGTTTGGTGAAAAGGGTGTACCTGAGAATCAGATTTGGAGAGGTGGCGGCCGTTGAACTGAGGATTGGAAGCGAAAAATCCGTGAGGAAATAAGAGAGCGAAGACGCATCCCAACAGTATTCCGACGGCTATAGCGGCGGCGATTCTCGATTTCCGAACAGAGTTGGCATTGCCAGGTCGCATCAGCGGAACATCTCTGCGTCCAATCATTGTTGACTTGTGTTTGCATCAAAGGAAGTTAACTGGAGTAGAAGTTCTTTAGAAGGGGTAGCGAGATGGTGAAATATATTTGATAAAGATTGTGACAGAGCATGTTTAGTGGTTGACTATGGACATAACATTAAATATCCATTTCGCTGAATGGTGGTGTGTTTTTTATTTGGTCTTGAGAGAGACAGAGTTGTCTGCTTCAGACGTTAGTTAAATTTACCATAATCAAAAAACTTGGCAACTGGAAGAGAAAGAAAGCTGGATTGGGAATCCATGAAAGAAGATAAACATTTAATATGGTTATTTTTAAGTACTCGACCGTCATCAGAGGTGTCGTGGTGTAGTTGGTTATCACGTCAGTCTAACACACTGAAGGTCTCCGGTTCAAGTCCGGGCGACGCCATGAAAATCATTATTTTTTTTACGTTATTCTTCAACGGAGATTATGTTTTCCTTCTATTTATAATGGTAGAGCTGAGTCAAGTTCTCCCCTGAAGCTCAACATGTCAACATTTTTAAACATCAAAATGTTATTACACTTCACTATTTTTCAAGGAAAAGTTGTGTTATTCTGAGTGAAAATTACTCATCCTATTAAACTAAAATGTTGGCAAAAACAACTGAAAGTTTCACTCATTTGGATTTTATGAGAGTGGATTTTCAATTCTGACTGTAAAATTCAAGTTTTCAATACATTGAACACAACGGCCTAACACATGGATACAGAGGCTAGAAACAAAGTTGATTCTCAAATGAACTTCCAACTTAAATTCCATTTGATCAACATGGAATAGCTTCTAACTCAATCAAGGACCTGAGTTAGAGTGCAGAACTTTGGCTGCAGAATACACCAGACTAGCATCACCTGCAGGAAATAAAATCATATCAATAATAACATCAGCCTTGCCTGAAAAGATAAAAACCTGATTGTTCTTTCTAAAACCAGAAAGACTTCACATTTTGTTCAAATCCTCTCTTATCTTCTTTACCGTTATCTGGTTTATGAAGCAAAAGGATACCCTAATCCTAAATTAGTATATTTTAACAATAGAGAAGCTCGTTTTTGAATGTTTTCAATGATGATGATCAGAGTTGGAAATTGATTGTCCACAAGATATAATCAGTTTAGATAATGCAGAGTATTAACACTTCGTTATGGATCCATATGACGCATAAAACTAGTACCGCTTTTAAATGTTATTGAGAAACAAATATGTCATTCATTCATTCAACCTCACTTCTAGCGAAATCACCAGATTCTATAAACAAAGTCTAACGATACCTGCAATTTTGGCCAAATCAAATGCTGCAGGCACATTTGTCTCTGCCTCAACAGTAGATTTGGCTACAGCAATGCCGACTGCCACACTCTGCATGACATCTAAGCCTGAACAAAGAGAAGCAAGAGTCCCACCAACTAAGCAGTCGCCAGCTCCCGTAAGCCTCACAATAGATGCAGGAAGTGCGGGAAAATGTACAGCAAAAACATCAGAAGTTAAGTCGGTTGTCTGCCTGATTTCAAAAGTTCTCATTGCAGGACAGCTTGGTGCTACAAGATGGTACAATTTTTTAGTGGGTTTATGTGTTCTTGTTTTCTCCAAACTCAGTTTCATGAACTTTGATCCTTTCGAGCACAAGAACACTCCATTTTCACCAAGAGTTAGAAAAACCATCTTGATACCTTTCTCTAGCAAAACCAAGATTGCTGGCTTTAACATTTTGAATAAATACTCAGCTGAAAACTTCTTTCTGTCATCCTTTTCAATTGGAAAAAAGATTTCTCTGGAAGACAAAGCATTTGCCATGGCAACAAGCTCATCTTCATTAGGTGACACAAAAGTTACCTGAAAAATATCTGCATCCTTTATGGGCACAATTATGGAGGTTTCCACGTACTATTAGTTCAAGAGTATCCTGTGACTATTCTTTCTGTGGTAAAGCATCAAAAACCAAAGCAACACAGTTGATACTGAAATATGATTCAATATTTTGACCTAAAAAGATATTGTTAAATATCAAGTCTACCAAAAACTTAATCATCATACAATATTCAATGCATTATCAATGACCTCTTCACATATACGAAGGATTATGGTTTGTTCAAAAAATTCCTACCTCTCTATATCTCTAAGATGTTTGGACTTCCAAAAATCTATGCAAAAGAGAAGCTAACTCCACAGCCAAAAAATACACTATGTTAATAATCTAAAAGAAACTCAAACAATTCTCTTCTTTTTTTTAATTATTCTTATCAAAATCAAGTACTAGTTTACAATAATTTTGTTTTTCTTTTATGTATGTACATTCTGGCGATTCATAAATTGAAAGTTTATATGTTTTTTAATAAGCATTTTCCCTGATCATGGACTTGGTCATAAAAATAAAAAGTATCTATTGGAAAAAGAAAATAATAAGAAAATAACAAAAAGCTAGTTTATTTATTTATTTATTTTCGTTTTATCTATTTTAGTTCAATGAAATTGGAAGAAATGCTGATGAAATCAAATTCAAACTAAAAAAAAAGAATTCTACATCGATATATGAAAAAATATTCTATCTAAAGAAATATTGATGAATTGAATTTAACTGCCCAGAAGGAAAATCTCACAGGATAGAAGATAAATCTGACTTGATTGAGCTTTCTCCTAATAGATGCAAGTAAGAATAGAAGGCAATTAAGGTCTAAAAATGAAATTGGATGAGTTTACTATGCAAAGGCATTGGGAATGACCGGCTCTATTTGATTGCTAAGAAATGAATGACTTAGAACTAGGAAAATTTTCTTTTATGATCGACAGGTATAAACATCACAATTCTGAATTTGATCAGTTTCACCTTAACAGATAAGTGCTTAGGCGAAGAAATCCGACTTAATAGAGAGGTGACTGCTGTTGTAGATCTGCCTAATCTACAGTTGATTATGTCAGGAATTTTTTTGAAGATCCATTATCATCATTAACAAGTTTTTAAGAAATAAAAAAACAACAGAACATAAGGAATGTTTAGCTTAATTCTTAATTTAGAAGTCAGTAAGCTGTAAGACTACAAGATAATAATGTTGATTCAACAAAGAAAAGATTTGAATAGTGAGACAAGAAGATATAACACAACAATCATCAAGAGGAAACAAAGCACTCATAATATTATTGTATAAGAGCTAAATGAAGATTTGATCACTCACAAACTTGACAATTGAGGCAATTCGTCTTGACTTTGTTACCGAAACAGGTTCAAACCAAACTGGGATGTCACATTCTGCCGCCACTGAGTGAATAACAAAACTTCATGATTAACAAGAGAAAGACAAATACAAATTTTCATTAGCATAGATGTCATTATCAAGCATCTGAGATATGGATGTCCAAGAGAGAGAGGTCAGCGGAAATAGTCTACTTTGACAAGAGGCTTCAAGAGCAGGGAGACCTAGATTTGCATCAACCATCAATATGGGAGCAGAAATTATTTTGGTCCTTGATTGCTGAATCCATTCAGGTGTCAGGAATTTTTCCTGAGACAAAAATCACCAAGAAACAGTAAAGATTCTCACAGTATTACATTGCCAAAAAGGGAGTCAAGCCAATCCTGTGTGTAACATCATCCAAGGGTGATTAACTCACAATTGCTTCCACGCTTGCAATGCCAGCAGCCACCTCCCCTTCAGTATTGATTATATTGCACACAACAGCAGTCTCAGTGTGGGAGTGCTTCTGAATGCCTGTACAGCATTTAGAATGGACACAGATCCCTTCCAATCATATACTGATTCAGAAATTTTAGAAAAAAAGGAATTCCCACAAATATCCCAAAACCCTTAAATGTTAAACCTTCTGTAGATAGCCCAAAACCTTTCCATTGCTCAAAAAGTTGTTTCCCTGGAAAAAGAAGTGGACTTTGAGATGTAAAAGTATAGCTGTTGGCAACCACAAGGATACAGTAATTAGTCACAAATTTCACATCTCAACAGAATATTATAAAAGATACAAAAAGACTAATAAATCCATCAATTCAATTACAGAATATTACAGTGATCATGCACACATTATTCAATCTGCTAGCACCCAAGAAATCTGGAGAACATATTCAGGATTTTTATCCACAAAAGGTGAAATCCTGACAAAGCAACAATAACCTTCCGACATTCAAATCATTTTTGTGATCAACATTAAATATCAACATCAAGGATCACATAATCTGATGAAGAAAGTATAAAACAGGTCCAAATTTTGTAGCTAGGTTCTCCTTACAAAATATCACAACATTACACAGAAACAGAATGCTAAAAGCAATTACCTGCCATATCAAGCCCCACAACACTGATCATGTATGGTTTTGTACCAAGCTTTGCCATGCACTCCGCAATATTCCTTGCTACACCTCCTGGTACATAATTGACCTGAATTCAGTTACACAGTTAATGTAAGGATCAGCAAAAGGGAATCTACTAACCTGCTTGTGAATGGTATAACATATCAAAAGACAAAAAGAGATAATTCAATGGAAATTCAGGCTACCTTGCCAGGGCTGGTGGTTCTTGGAGATGGAGGAACTAAAGCAATGCCATGAATATCCAATATCATACCCCCTATAACTACAGGGTTTGTCTCCTCTTCTTCTTCTTCTTCTTCTTCAGTAAACCCTCCTCTTAATAAAACCTTAACAAAACACTCCACATGTAAGTATCACAAAGCATCAACCCAGTCAAAGCACAAATGTATAACCACACCATTTAAAGAACCTTACTTTCTCAAGTGAACTGTCAGCTTCCAGTGGCAGTAAAAGGAGACGAGAAAGAACACCCAATCTTCTTTGAACACTCTCCTCCATGAGCTGATGTGGTAATCTTCTTCCTCAAAGGTACGGCAATCTTCTTCCTGAGACCCTCCTGAGACTGAGTCAGCGACTAGCGAGTGTTCTGATTGTTCTCAAGTTCAGCATTTGTCGGGTAGTGTTCCTAACATTTGAGACCGATCTTCTGGGCATCGTTGAACAAACCCCAACCATATTCATTAGGCTGCAAAATGAGCCATTCAAAGCCATAATTATGCTTAGTTAGTCACAGGCCTTTAGGTCAGTGGACCACAGGCCTGTGAGGTTTGAATTGAAAGAGGATCCTAAAACTTTTATTTAACTTGAATCTTTTGGTTTGACATATGTTAAAGTTAATAATTAAAAATTTCAACTAAGTCGATTCAATTATAAAAATTTTGAATTGGTCAAATTTTATATTCGATTTACTTTAAAATTCTTATTTTTTAAAAATAATCAACTTATTAATTAATTAGTCAATTTTTATAAATTAATAAATTCTTATGAACTAAAATAAATCAATTAATTTTTATTTAAATATCTCTTTTTTAATTAAATTTCAAAATTTTGATGGGTTAGAGCAATATCTTTCAATCATATTTTAAATTCTTTAATTTTATTCAATTTTAGTTGATTTTATAACTGTTTAATACCAATTGAATCTTTAAATCTTAAACTTCTTGTCGTATCAGTTTAACTTTGTGCCCAGTTTTTAAAATATTGGTTAAAATAACTCAAAAATCCAACATGGGACGTAAACAAAAAAAAGTTATTAAGTAGTTTATATATAGAAAATGATTTATAGTTTATTGTTTTAAGATTTTAAATTAAAATCTCAATCTCTTTATATATAAATAATTTCTCCTTTATCAAAAAAAAATTCTCCTTTTTAAAATAAAAAAGTTATAAAATTTCACTAATTTTATAAATTTATCTTTGTTTAATAGGTAAATTTTAAAAAGTGTAAGATTTTACCAAAATTTTATATTTTAGAAAAAAAAGAAACTCATTAGGTTGAATGTATAGTATGAAATCAATACTTAACCCACCAAACTCTGTGAAACTTATAAATCAATCATATTTTAGTTAATATTATTATGCACATATTTATAAGCATATAAATTATATAAAAATAAAATAATTCAAAAAATATAGGTTCAAATATTAGTAATTATCATGTATTATTTTCAAAGTTTTGAGAAACTTTTAGTATAATAAGGTCACTATAATTCTTTAGCCTTCAATTTTTTTAATAAAACGCCATATTGAAATTGATTTATAGTTCGATGTAAGTGTGTCGAGCAAAGTGTTAAATTGTTAAGACCAAAATTAGAGAATTATACAATTATTAATGAGTATTGACCAGTGTTTGCTATTCAGGTTGATATGAAGTTGCCAAATGACAAAGAAACAAGACAAAGATTGAAGAATAGAGAAGAAAAAATAGGAGATATTGATGAAAGCATGAGAGAAGCAAGAGTTTGCATATGTTGGTGTGCATTGATGAAAATCTTTGATAAGAGGCATGATTCAAATATGAGACCAAAAGTCTTACTAAGTTCGAGGGTGCAAGAAGGCAATTAACTTCGATAAGGAGATCGACAAGTATGTAAATCTATAATAAATCATTACTAACTTAGGTTATGAATGAACTGCACGATGGACATAATTGTTACTAAATTAGTTCATGAATGAATTGCACGATGGACATACTTAGATGAACTATACACAAAGATATCTCAGATAGCTAATACCAAAAATCATCTAAGGCACTTGTCTTCAAGATACTTTTTAACCCTATATAAAGATACTTTTTATAGTTCTTTTAAGCCTATATAAAGATACTTTTTATAGTTCACTTGTAATATTAAGTACATTCAACCATCTGTAAGAGAGTTTAGAGTTATAAGAGAAAGTTCTTGTTAAGATTTTCAAGTAAGGAATTCTTAAATGACATTATTGTAAAGTGCTTGAGGACGAAGTAACTTGAGTTCCTTTATATTGTTCCTTTGTGAATAAGTCAATAAAAGATTGGTTTTGTCATATCTCTCTTATTGTCCCATTTGATTGATTTTTATTAAACACTTGTGTGTTGAGTGTGTGAGTGAAACATTTAAACATGAGTAGCTTGAGTCATAAATATCAATGTACCAAGTGCACAAAGTTCTCTGCTTTGCAGTGGTCTGGACAGGTTTATTGATATACGCAACCTTCTCTTGTATTTTTACAAAGAGATTGTTTCTATGATTATAATCAATGGCCTTCTGGTTACAAAGGATCGACTTTTACCAATTGCCTCAAGCTACTCATGTTTATGAGTAGCATGTTTACCAATATGAATAGCATGAAGCATTCGAAAATAAATAAACTTGTTGGTCAATGATAAGTCGAATTTATATAGATGTTTGTGGACTGAATTGGATAAATTCTGACTTATTTCCTTATGGATTTGACGGTTTATTTAGTTAAATTCGCTCACATTATGAATTTCTTGCTTGATAGGTAC
>JANIPN010000218.1:71461486-71473894 GCA_027478595.1 Erythroxylum anguifugum
AAATGGGATCCGTTAGATATAGACTATAAGTAATAACTAATAACTAATAACTAATAACTAATATTTGCCACTGTATTTGGATTATTACTTATCACCTACCTTTTTGAATCCCATTAAAGCGTATCAAGATTAAAAAAAAAAAAACTTTCCACTACAGTTTAGTTATTACTTATCAGCTTCCTTTTTTAATCTAACTTTAATCTGTATAAATATTAGACATAATGTATTAAAGTTAATTTCCTTTTTATAATTTTTAAAACTTAATTAATACTATGTTTTTATTTATTCTGATAATATATTTAGTATTATTGTATACTAATAATTTATAACACAACATAGGAATTTAATTCAATTGTGAAAAGGGAAAAATATTATATAAAAAACCTATAACAATAATCATATATGTTATATAATATCTTTTCTCTTATTAGCCTCATGAAGGAAGGAAGCATCGTATGTACTTTTATTTTAATACATGGGTATGTCATAATTTCATAATTTCAGATTTAATTTTTTAAAAATTTTCAATTTAAAGAAATTGATATTCAATATAATTGAAACTTACCCTAACTTCAATAATTTTGATGTTTTTTTAAATATTATCGTGATGTGATGAAGTTTTAAAATTTTAATAGCTTAAGAATCCACACACCAATAATCTTAATATACCACATGATAGTCTCATTGTATACATAAGGAAAGAATTTTTTTTTTCTTTGGAAACCTTTTCCTGTATGGAAAATACTATAATTTGGTTATAAATTTTATACATTTGTTTACAATAAATATGAAGACTTTACATAACAAAAAAACTACCCTTATCCAAAAAATCATATATATTAAATCTTGCCTTGGATATAGGGCATTTAAAAGAGGAAGTGAAGGGGCGCAGCTTTGACGGACTCATGGAGTTAACAGATTTCGTAATATGAAAGATCTTGTACATAATCTAACTACTGCTACTCTAGTTTCCTATATCCACGTATTGGATTGAAACCTTTGTTTTTATCCAAACAAAGAATATCTGATTTCTACCATTTGAGCTCTATTTCTCTTCTACTCCTCTTCCTCCCAATCTAAGAGAGATGGCTGGTCCTGATGTAGACAGAAATGGCTCTCCTACCCATCCTTGTGCAACGAAAACACTCCCAGACTTCGATCCTCCAAAGAAACCCAAAAAAAACAAGTATGCTATTGCTTGTGCTATCTTGGCCTCCCTGACATCAATCTTACTTGGTTATGGTGAGTTTTTCTTATCTTCAACTCTTGGTTGACTCTTTAGTTGTTTATTTCAGTGTTTTAGGATAAAAGGAAAACGTATATCAGGACTAAATGGTCTTCAAAAAACGGAACCAGCACTGTCTTTTATCATCAGTTCATAACATAGCTTCTAAACTCCTTTTCATGGAAAATCATATGTAATGAGACTTTGTTTGTGATCTTTTCGTGAGCACGTACATCCTTAGCCACTGGAGTCTGTATGTTGTGTTTTGACAGATATTGGAGTGATGAGTGGAGCTTCCTTGTTCATCAAAGACCAGCTCAAAATCACAGATGTCCAATTAGAAGTCCTTGTGGGTACAATCAACATTTACTCTCTCGTCGGCTCAGCAGTGGCCGGCCCGACATCGGATTGGATTGGTCGACGGTACACAGTTGTGGTGTCCGGAGTCATATTCTTTGTTGGAGCCATTCTGACGGGATTTGCCCCAAACTATGTGTTTCTCATGGTTGGTCGGTTTGTTGCTGGTATAGGTGTTGGATATGCCCTTATGATTGCCCCTGTTTACACTGCAGAGATCTCTCCAGCTTCTATGCGTGGATTTCTCACCTCTTTCCCTGAGGTTTGTGAATCTTTATATAACGTTTTAAATATGTTTGCATATAGAAATAAATTTACACGTTATTTGAGAATTGTATTTAAATTGTTAGTCTTGTAATATTGTTAAGTAACTACAATTTTAATTTTTCATCAAATCAACTTTGTGTTTAAAAATTATATTTTAGGATATGTCTTAACCTAGATAATGCTTTAAAAATGATTTAATTCTTTAATATTTAATTAAAAAGTTACTTTATACTTTGAATAACAATTTTTATCATATAAATTAAGTCATAAAATTTTCAGAGATTTGAACCGAGCCTAGAAGGTAACTCAAATACTAGCTTGATCATAATCCTGAATTTAAAAAAAAAAAGATTCGAGTGGATCCATTCTGATTTTATGCTTAAGCTTAATTGCTAAGCCTATTGTATATTATTTTGAGGTATTTTTAATTATAATTTAATGTCAAATTTTTATTTGATTAAAAATAAAATTTAAAAGTGTCAAATAAACTATTAATAAAGATTAAATGAATAAATTGAATTTTTAAATGTATTTAATCTAATTCAATTGGCTCTTATTCTTGTTGATATTTTAAAAATGGTATCTATGATGGGAAGAATTTTAAAATATTCTCCTTGTCCATCAAGGTGATCAGAGTCTTCTTGTCTCCTAGTCTTTACAAAGAACCAACTTATAGATAACAATCTTTTATAATCCAATCATTAATTTATGAAGTAAAAGTAGACAAATCAGGACTGTTATGTTGTGTTTTCTTTTTTCCTTTTTTAAGTTTGTACTAAAATTTCTTGTTTTTATTAACGACAAACTTTGAATGTCCTTGACAATGATTAGGTCCAAATATAAATTGGATTATATTAACTATATGCTTTGATTACAGATTTATAGTAACACCGGCATATTACTTGGATACGTCTCCAACTTTGCCTTCTCCAAGCTTCCGCCTCATTTGGGGTGGCGATTCATGCTTGGAGTCGCAGCGATCCCTTCAGTTATCCTGGCTGTCGGAGTTCTCGCCATGCCGGAGTCGCCCCGTTGGTTGGTTATGCAAGGCCGTCTAGCGGAGGCCAAGAGAGTCCTGGACAAGATCTCTGATTCCGGGGAAGAAGCGCAGTTACGGCTCATGGACATTAAAGAAGCTGCAGGAATACCTGAGGACTGTAACGACGACATAGTTGAGGTTCATAAGAAAAGACATGCAAAGGGGGTTTTTAGAGAAATGTTCTGGCGTCCAACACCAGCGATTCGCCACATATTGTTCTGTGGAGTTGGGATTCATTTCTTCCAGCAAGCTTCAGGCATAGACGCTGTAGTTCTGTACAGTCCTAGGATCTTTGAAAAAGCAGGAATCACATCGTCAAATGAGAAGTTACTTGCAACGGTAGGGGTTGGATTGGTTAAAACATCCTGCATCTTTGTGGCCACATTTTTGCTTGACAAGTTTGGCCGTCGACCCTTGATTTTGACTAGTATGGGAGGCATGATTCTGTCACTGTTGGCTATTAGTGTCGGACTCCTAGCCATTGATCATTCGACGAAGAAGTTGAATTGGGCTATTGGATTGTGCTTTTTCTCAGTGCTGTCTTTTGTTGGCTCGTTCTCCATTGGTATGGGTCCGATTGCTTGGGTTTACAGTTCTGAGGTCTTCCCCTTACGACTTCGAGCAGTGGGTGCAAGTATGGGAGTGGCAACTAATAGGTTGGTGAGTGGAACCATATCTACCACATTCCTGTCCCTATACAAAGCTATGACAATTAGTGGGGCTTTTTTCATGTTCACTGGAATTGCGACAGTTTCTTTTGTAATACTTTATGCATGTTTCCCTGAGACTCGAGGTAGGACATTGGAAGACGTAGAGGTGCTCTTCGGTCACTTTATCAAGTGGAGATCTCATGCCAAGGAAACAAAGAGAAGGAAGGTAGGGAATGCTAGTGAAAATGATGATGGTCAAGTTCAATTAGCAACTAAAAATTAAATGACGTCGCTTCCAAAGATTTTAGTATATATTTGGTTCCACATTGTTTATGTTAATTTTCTAATTTAGTTGTTTTCTTTTGTTTTGGATTCTTCCCATGTTCATGTTTATGAAAATTATAAATAAGTGATTTTTATTTTTTATTTTTGTTATTTATCATAATTTAATCCTATTATTTACTAAATAATTAGAATTGTGATTAATATAATTTATTTGTTTATTTTATAATTAATTTAAATTTTTTGAAATTTCTATTCATAATTATTAGATAAATATATTTTAAAAATTAAAAACATATTTAATTTTTTCATCAATTTTATTAAGCGGAACAGTAGGAAGAATTCTCGCTCCTCATAAAATAAAATTGTTTGGAAGTCCAAAATCTAAACAATGTGCAATACAACAAAGTAGGCATTTAACTGCGTTTTTGTTTTTTTGCAACGTTCCACACATTGCGACGATTTTTAAAATCGTCAATAAAACTAAACCTTTGCGTCACACAATGATCAATATTTGGTGACGAATGACAAAAATTGTCCCTTTAGTGACGATTCCCGAAAATCATCAGAAAATGGTCCACACTGGGTGATGATTTTAGACATTAATCACTAAGTAAACTTTTGATGATGCTTTTCGGAAATTGTCACCATAATTTGGTAAACATTTGGTGACCAATTTTCGAATTCGTTACTAAACGGTTCACAAATGGTGATAATTATATAAACTCGTCAATAAAAAGACGTTTGGTGATGATTTTCAGAAATCACCACCAAAGGTTCGCAAACATTTAGCTACGTGTTTTTGCTACGTTTTTGACATTGTCGCTAAAAGTAATTGGTGATGATATTTGACAGCATCACCAAAGGATCAACATTTAATTGTCACCAAATGGTCCACATTCAGTGACGATTTCTGAAAATCGTCACCAAAGGCTCCATAGTAATTTGCAACACATTTGACGACTATTTGCCAAAATTGTCACTGAAGGGTTCACACTTTCCAAAATTGTTAAACTAACATTTTTATAATCTATCATAGTTAAGATATATTTTTATTAGAGAAGTGTTTTGAATGTTTACAATGTATTGTTAAAAAAACACACACAACACAATTTTAAGTGTTAAATAGTAGTATTAATTAATCATTAATATTTACTAACAATGCAAAAATTAGTTATAAAAATTTTGATACTTGTATCAATATAATAATATGATATATGGAGTAGTAAGAATTTTGAATTAGAAGGTTAACTATTCTTATAGTCATAGAACAAGAACAATAACAGCCCACACTCAATAGTACATAACTTGACCCCTAACTAGTAGAGAGGTTGTTTGACAAATTCTTATAGATACAACAATAAATCAACTTTAAAGCTGAGTCCAATTGATTGCATCAATAAAAGACAATGATATAATTATTTTTTTTGGATTCCAAGTAACATGAGAGTCGGTAAAGGTAAATGAGTCCCCGATTTTTGGATTCCCGAGATGAGTCCTTGCACGTTCGAAGGCACCAACTGAAACAGTGATAGTTCTTCCCTCAAGTGTAGGTTTTTCACACCCTCTTGCAACAGTGTTTCCACCATATATAAACTTGTAGAGGATACAGTGAATGAGTGGCCAGATTGAGTATGAAAAACAAGTTTTCTATATGAACTGCCAGTACGAAACAATTTACCTAAAATACAATCAATATAGAACTCAGATATTATCATATTAGTAAACCGTTAAATGAACCAAAATTAAAGTGGCATACAAACGTGAATGACCAGACGAAGTCTGTGGAATTGGCAAATTTTCCAAAACAACCAATTTTCTTAATCCTTTACGGACCGTTGTGACATCGCTCTCGCCTTCATGAGCATACATGTCATCTTCGAGATTCAAGGAAGCTTAAAACAACATGTAGTATATACCATCAAATGTGAATATATATAATAGCTTCATAAAAGGAAATGAGATGTACATAATAAGAAAGGTGATGTTGTTAGGATGATACTAAACACCATGCAAGGTAAACGATCATTAGTGTATGAAGTGGATATTTTTTTATGCATTGTTTATTTCTTCACATTGTTTACTTCTTCAGTGAGGATAATTTTGCTACATTCCTCCTAACGGAATGCTTTAGTACCATTCAAAACTAGTTGCCATGTCGACATCCTTGATTAATAATGTTAAGAGGTATATTCTACAAATGTCGATTTAGAATAAAATAATGATATGTTCAACTCCAACTTCGATGATAACTGAAAGTAGTCCAGTTTAGCACTTATACGTCTTCAATGTGCCTAATGATATGAAAGTTACCCTTACTAAAATTTCAGAAATCTATTATGTAGTTTGTAGCACATGCAAAATTTAGAATTTAAAATAGAATATACATGACTGTTCTTGATGTACAAAAATATATCTATGTTGGGCTATATTACTATTAATGGAAATGAATAAAAGAAAAATACTCTTGAAGACCTTTCATCAAATAGTTATGAAGCTTTGATGAGGGAAGCGTTAAAGGTCGTTGGAAAGAAGCCAACCCATTTACAAATAACAAAGACAGACAGTAAATCATCTTCGAAGAACCATCATAAACACCTAAAGGTATAAGTTAAACTTAGCACAACTTCGTTTGTTTATAAAATAAAACAAAAGCATAACACCAATTCAGTTAATAATGGTTCTTTGACAGTGATGACCACAATGTAGAACCCAAACAAAAGAGAGGAGACAGTGGTTTGCAGGTTGGAGGATTTTGAGAAATGTTGACTGCTTGAACAAGAATGGAGTAGCCTTTCATTATGGTTGTGATTGAAAATCTAATACAAAACAACATCGTTTTTCTTATTTAATGGCACAGTAGTCGTTTCGTGTTTACTGTAGTTGTTTGGAAGTACTATTAATTAATTTGCTACGATCTATTGTATTTGGTCGACAAATGTCAGTTGTAGTGGCTAATACATGGATCGTTGCCAAAGCCCGTAGGTTCATAAATAATTTTTATAAATTTATTTTCCTATTCCAAATAAAACATAATTTCATTTAAAAATTAAATTATTCAATTGAAAACTATTTCCAAATTAATTTGTTGACCCTTCAAGTAAATTATAATTGACTTACAATTTTTAGAAAATTATAGATTTTAATTATTATAATTTAGAAAAACTAATTTCAAAAAATTATACAATTTAATTATTATAATTTATAAAAACTAATTTATTAGATTTAATAAGACATTCTAATATTTAGTGTGTTACTATTTCTAACATATCATTACAAATTACTGTTTTGTTACATAATAGTCTATTTAATTTTGTTTATCTACCAAATTAAAATTAAAGATTAGTCATTCCCAAAAATTAAGCAAATGAAGAACAATTGCATTTATAAGTGAGAAGATAAAATTTACTTTTGGTATGATGTATTAGGAATATCTCATATATATTAATCAATTAAGAAAATTAAGAAAGTAAAGAGATTGCTTCGGTTTTTGGCAACACCGTAAAAATTTGGTAACAAATTGTCGACCATTTAAGACTAAGTGTAGTGGTTGGTCGCATAAATGGTCTTTTGCCTAAACTTAATTCGTCGCAAAAACCTTGGGTATTTAAATTAAATGCATCTTTTTTATACAAATAATAAGGTTGATGGTAGATTAAGGGCTGAAGGGTATATGTCGTTATGTTAGTGATGAATTTGGTGAAAATGAAATGTAGTTTGCATTCCTTATTAATTCAACTAATAACAAAAAGAAGAAACAAAATTTTAAAAATTTCCCAATTTTATTTTGTTTATCTACCAAATTAAAATTAAAGATTAGTAATTCCCAAAAATGAAGCAAATCAAGAACAATTGCATATATAAGTGTAATAGACAAAATTTTTATTTTTTTATTTGTAATAGGAATACCTCATATCTGTTAACCAAATAAGAAAATTAAGAATGTAAAGAAAATGCTTAGGTTTTGGCGACGTTGTGTATAATTGGTAGCGAATTGTCTGCGACCATTGGCGACGATAGTTTTGTTCATCGCAAAAAGGTGAAGAGGTTACAAAATAAGTGGGACAACATCATCCCTGGGATATAAAGTTTTTATTAATCATTTTAGCAAAACAAAAAATTGTATTAAAAGGTTTAGTATTGGCGAAGATTTATCAATTTGGTAGCAAAATGTTGTACAATTTGCAACACTATTTGATTTTTGTAGCAAACGTTTAACATTTGGCAACAAAATATAGATTCATTGTCAAACGTAACAGATGAGAAAAATTAAACAGACACTAGGATGACGTCGTTTGTGTTGCCAACCCTCCTTCTTCCGCCCTTTTGACTTATCAGCCCCTTCTACTTTATTATTCAAAACCCACGTTGCATTTTTTCCCTATCTTCTCCTCTATCTTTGACATTGTGAACGAATCTTCTCCCTGCGCTTGCTCTCTTCATTTGGTGAGCAGTGTTGACCTTTTTATTTTGTTGTGTCATTGAAGTCGAATAAAGTATGATGGTTTTGTGTTATGTTTTGAGTTTGTTGTCGATTTGTTTGCATTTATTGGTGATGATAATGGTTGAGTTGTACAGAAGTTGTGTTATTGTTGTTGAAAAAAGGGGAAATAGATGTTTTTTATTGTGTTCTTCAGTTGAATTTTACTTGCCCATAAGGTGTTCGACAAAAGTCCTAATTGTCATTATGTTTTTTATTCTTATTTCTCTTTAAAATTTTTGGGTTCTTAAAGGTGGTATAATATTTCTGATCATCTCTAGAATCATTACGTACCATATAGAGCTAAATATGATATCATTTTTAGGGATTAGGGGTTTCCAGCCACCAATCTTGATAAAGGGATGACAAGGATGATATGAAAGCAAGTATAGGAAGCTGACGATTCCATTTTCACTTTTCAAACTTGGTTCATTCATAATCCACACGTAATAGGGAGGTGGGCTGCTTTCGGCTTCAGATATCAAATAACATGAACTACCCTGCTTATCTTCAATGTTTTTACTTTTTAAGTTTCAACCATTCCCAAGTCAAGTGGGGTCATTGAAGTTACCATAAGTAAAACCGACAAAGGACTTAACCAATTACAATGTCCTTATGTAATAAAAGAAGTTAAACAGACAAAGCAAACAAGAATCAACTCAACATAGTACGGACATAGGATGGTGTATAAGCTGGAAACCGGTGATGTGACTCCAATGAGGCTTATCGGTAAAAAATTCCACGAGCCTAGGAGCGACAACAAGAAATCTGTTTCTCGATTCACAGGTGTAAATAACATCACATACCTTAATTACATTCATTTTTTTAGACGTAATATTGAACAAAAAATGCATGTAATAACTCAGCTATCTTCTTTTATTGTATAGCTAGATGCATAAGAGTTGGATGTCTCATTGAAAATGGTCAACTGAATACGTTGAAGGAGTTAAGAGTTTCATGCAATTTGTAAAAGATCAAGTGGGTGATGAATGTAATATTCGTTGTCCATGCATCGATTACTTAAATGTTAACTTCCAAAGTCAAGATGTGGTATATAATCACTTGCTAATCCGAAGCATAGATAAATTCTATACTCCATGGCTTTATCATAGTGAACGTAAGGAAGCAAGTTGTAGTAGACGTGGCGGTATATATTATGATGACAATAACAATAATGATGTAGATGATTGTGATGTGAATGATGATGGTGATGATGGGATTGACGAGATGTTAGACGATTGTCAGAATTATATGGAGACTATGAATGAAACACGAATGTTTAACATAATTGGTAGTATTATAGAAGATAATTTTGGGAAGATATTGAAAGTTGCTTGAGAACAATTATATCCGAGGTGCTCTAATTTCTCATAACTATCATTTGTTGTGAAGTTGTTGCATATGAAGGTTTATAATAAGTGGAGTAACAAACCCTTTGACATGTTAATTGACTTACTTAATGATGCATTACCTATTGGACAAAAGTTGCTAAAATCTTACTATGATGCAAAGAAACTGTTAAAGGACCTTGGATTGGGATATATTTCAATTCATGCTTGCAAGTATGACTGTGTTCTTTTTTGGAAGGAAAGTAAAGATCTTCAGGAGTGTCCTATTTATGGTACATCATGGTGGTAGGTGGTTGATGGGAGAGGGAAAAAGACACCGAATAAAATCCTTTGATACTTTCCTATTAAACCACGATTACAAAGACTTTTTATGTCAACAAAAGCAGCTATATATATGAGGTGGCATAAAGAGAAACGCATTGATGATGTAGCACCCCGCTCCCGCAGGACCCGAACCCGACATCGTGGGTGATATCCGAGTCTGTGACCAGTGAGGGTGGCATGCTAAAGCACTCAATGAGATAAAATTCAGTACAAATTTTTTTTTGAAAACATTAACATATTTTATAGAATTCAATATACAGATCGACCTCATTTCATTCATAAACATTTTCCCTTTTGCACGTAACAACCAGTACACAACTCATCAGAGATTTAATAATCATTGAGGGACCGTTACAAAAACAAAACATTTCCAGATATAAAAATTTTTCATTAGAACATAGATCCATTTGTATACACATGATGCAAAAATTTTAGAATCCATTGTTTATACAAAAGTCGCGGAAAACAAATTTATACAAAGTAATCAAATACAAAATGCAGACGCAACTGATCCCGACCTCTTCCTTCACTCACATGCAACACGTATACTCCTGTTGCCTAACGGGTTCTTCTGAGTCCTGAAAAATAATTGCAAATTTTGGGTGAGTTTTGCGAACTCAGTAAGTGACTATCATCGATGGCTCACCCAAGCATATAACACATAATTCACACCATTATACATTGCACACTTCACATACAATACAATTTGATCCATCATTTTATGCATATGCAGTGCACGTGAGACCCACTTTTTATTTATTATTTTGTTGTGACCAAGTGCCTAAACTGTCCTATGTAGGGCTCATTAATAACTGTCCCAAATAGGGCTCATTAATCGTTGAGCCTGTGGCTCTAAATCACTTATGAGCTCGAAGCTCATTTTCACTCGTTGAGTTTAAAGCTCTGATCGGTGGTAACTCTGGTCACAACAACCATTATATTTCATACATTTATGCGATGAAATGCATCAATCCCATACACTCACTTTCGCATGTCATCGGACCGTAGTCCGGCACTCAATAGTAGAGTTGAGAAACATATCTCATACATATGCAATTTCACTTATCACATATAAGGCATATTCAAAACACATTTGTCAATCATCTTAAATGCACATAGGTCGTCTAATTCACATTCAAGTAGCACTTCAATATCACAACCCAGTATCACAATCATCGGACCTCCTGTCTGAAACCCAATAATCAATCAGTTAATAACATTCATCATACAGAAATTAATGTATACAAATTCGAATAAAGCAAACAATGAAATGAGACCATCTAGGTCTACTCACAGTACGCTCCAACTTAGCAATTGCTTCCAAGATCTGGAAACTCCTGAATGAGGATGCTTATCCTGCACATCGACATTATATCGTACATACACGACACATACATTAATACTTGTACAGTTATAACCATTCATGTAATGCACCCATGTGTATATAGAATATGTACAATGCATGTTCATGACATTCCCCGTATTATTCCAAAAATTCTCATCACAAAATTTTCCTCTAACTTATAGAAATTCATAAACACCAAAATCACTCAATTCGGACCTCTATGGGTCTAATTATTGATAAAACATAGACTAGAAAAATAATTACCTGGTCCCCTCACTTTGACCTAACCAATCCACGTCAATTTCATCTCTAAAAAATTCCCAATTTCACATAGAAATGAAATTAAATAATTCACGAATCCGATGCCTCGAGAATCGGGTCAATCGAATGTCGGATGAAAAAGTTATTCACAAAAGAATGAAATTGTGCCAAAATAAATAACAAAAATTAAAAGAAAAAATAAAAAAATGGACTGGGCGTTCTCATCGTCGCTAGGACGCTTCAACGTCCTCGCCCTCGCGAGGGTGATGCGTCGCACTCGCGAGGAGCGAGCTTCCGGGCTTTTTTTTTCCTCAAATTCACTTAAAACCTTCTCTCCTTTCCCAAACCCTATCTTTATCCACAAGTGTCCAAAAATCACAAATGAGGTCTCGTTGGAAAGATCACAAAAAACCCTACAAGGTTCAAGAAGGGCTTCAAAACTAATTTCACCTATAAGGGTGTCAAAAATGCAATCAAAGTTACTGCCTTCACATGAACATTCAAAATAGTACAACATTTTTCTAAAATCATATCGTTCCATTCCCTTTGCCAAAAATTCCAAGCTTTATATCAAAAGAAAGATCAAACCACATTCTACAACTTTCATGAACAACCTGGAAGCAAATTCAACCTATAAACAGATCAATTTCTCAATCAAAGTTTATGCCTATATAGTGTCATCCTCAACAGTAACACAATCTTCCAAAAATCATAACTTCTGATGCGGTTCCGCAAGTTCACGGGTCTCAAGTAGTACAGTATAATATCGTCCCACAGGGAGTAATTGTGTAATTACCAGGCTTGGATCACTCAATTAATTGGACTAATC
>JANIPN010000218.1:71635134-71653741 GCA_027478595.1 Erythroxylum anguifugum
ATATCTTAACAATCTTTCCCTTTTTGGCATTATTTGTCACATATCAAGACTTTCATTTAAGAAGATAATTAGATGCATACCATCAAGTGCACATAATACATAGGAACTCCCTCTTAATCAAACATCAAGTTCCAAGTAACTTTTAAATGGCATCAGGTTCAAGTAGCACAAGTTTGTTAAGTTCAATTACGCAATGGTCAAATAACGAAAGCAACAATAGTCCCAAATAAACAAAACAACCAACAATCATCATCCTTTCCCCCCCTTAGGACAAAAAGATGTCAAAAAGAAGAATGTTATCAAAGTGATAAATCTTAGTAGATAAGGAGGCATAAAAATTAGCAGTAGGTGTAACAAAAGAATCATAAGCATATAGTACACTAGTAGAAGGTCAAGATGACAATTTACCACCAGTCAAAATACTAGCCAATATATCATTTCTTATATCAAAGTCATCGACATACGACTAAATAAATTCATAAATCCCAAAAATCATTCAATGAATCAGAATAACACTTAATCAATCTCCCCCTTATATTAACCATATGAAAGCATAAAGTTGTATCATCCTACACTCTCTTATCAAAATTAAAATACAATTTTAGCACTAACTCAACTTCAAAATGTTGTGGCAATAAAGAAGCATGTAACAAATTCCCCTCAATCAATAAATCATCTAAATCAAATTGTTTATACTCAGCTAAATTTATAAGATGATCAAGAACAAACCCGGTTAAAGTGAGAGTATCCCATCATTGTAAGGTTAAGTGGGTAGACCATCAATAAATACAATCTTCATTTAAGCCACAATTGCATCCTTTATTTTTCTTGGTCTAGGGGTTCATCATAAATATAACTTCTGTAACCTCACCAACTCGACTTAAAACTCTCCACAGATCATCCTCAGTAGTATCCTTATCTAAACTGCCAACCTAATATCTGCACAAATATCCAACCCTACTGAAAGAATATTGCCCAAACTAATATAACCCATGATGTGGATAGAAACCAAGATAACACTTGAAAACCCCAAATCGTGTAAAATCTGAATCTTCCTATAGATCTCCAACTATGCATCAATATTTTCTTGACATAACTTCGTAAATCAAAATCTAAAACTAGAATTCTCATATCATCAAGCAAAGCCTTATTTTTCACATCAAATTTACTATTCAACAAGTAAGGAAAAGCTAAACACACACCAATCACTTAAACCTTAGAAAACCCATAAATTAAAAACACTAGATGTCAAGTCCTTCGAGCCCTCCATTTTTAAAATAATCAACATCAATATACTTCAAAATGTAAAGCACAGAGTCCCCATGACCTTCGAAAAATTTAAACCTGGCCTTATTCCTCGTCACATTGACTCTATCATTAGATGTATGGTTGGTTCCTCTCTCATAAGTAACCAACTAGTTAACAGTTTCTTTACCAGCAACAACTAACTGCGAATATGGGCTTTTTTTTGTTTTTTTGCTTCTTTGCATCTTCATAAAGTTGGTTTTGAAGATTTTCCTCTATCACTTTATCAATAATTTTGTGTTATCGATTCAGATTATCATATTCAACTGAATTGCAAGAAGTAATAGCTTGCAATATGTAGCAATTTTTTTCCAATCTTTTGCCACTCTCTAAACATTCTCCTTATTATGTTAACACCCTATATACATCACTGGTAAATTTGACCAACAATCCATCATCACAAAGTTGACTAATACTTATCAAGTTGGCTTTTAACTAATCAACTTGAAGTACATTTTTGAAGTGTGGCAGTCCATCTACGCAAAGAGTCCCTCTTCCAATTATCGTGACCTTTTTTCCATCTCCAAAAGTAAAATGGCCATCTATATAACTTTGATAATCCATCAAGTAGCTTCTTTCACCTGTCATATTATATGAACTCTCACTGTCAAAATACCATCTATTGTAAGAAGTGGTATACATTGATTTAAGAGCCACAAATGCTTGCAGTTGATTCTTTCTAACCAAATCTCCTTTGATGGCTTCTCCTACTAAAAGTTCTTCCAAGAATGTTTAAATTTTTTAATTTTAACATTGTGGAATAAAATTTGTTGTAGCTCGTAATAATTTGCCCTTATGTGACCCTTTTACACCAAAAAAGTGACATGTAGGCATAAACTTTCTACTTCTTTTTGGCATTTCTCCTTACTTACTTGATCTTGCTTCTTTAACAAATCTAACTTCACCATTATGCTCATTATTCAACATAGAACATTCCTTTTTATAGCCAACACCTTGAAAGTCCCCATTGTTTTTACCAATTTCTAGTAATTTATCTAGCTTCTCGATACCACCATTTAACATTCTTATTCCTTTTTTGGTATTGATCAGCTCTAGCTTTGTTTCATCAAGTTCATCTATTATTGGTAACAACTTCCTCTCTAGATCTTAATTGACATCCTTTATGGTTGAATTTTCCTTATTTAGTTTCTCGGTTTACTGATACATTTTCACCTATTTGGCACATATTAATTTATAGACCTTGTAGATGTCTTCCTTTTTAGTTTTTGAGTTATTGTCATCACAATCACAATCTGAATTTAAATTTAGAACTGAAACATTTGTTTTTTAGCAATCAATTTCTTCACTAGTTACTACTAAGGAAGCAATTAGAATTTTGATGTTTAAAGCAACCAATGCTACTTGATTATTTACAGTTTCTTCTTCACTACCACACTCACTTTTAGATTCGTTTTCACTTTAAGTGCTAGTGTAGGACTTCCCTTTTCTTCTTTTAAGAGTGTTGGCACATTCTGCTTGCATATGTGTGAAACCTTGACACTAATGACATTGTATCTTTTTTTTTCTTTTGCTTGCGGTTTGAAGTTATTATTAGATGAACTCCCACCATTCTCTCTAAACTCAAGTCTATCTTTAATCACCTTGTTTAGCTACTTGCTAAAATTTCTTATTAGCAACACCATATCATTATTTTCATCGGAGTTGTCTCTTGAATCATTTAAGACTTTTCCATCCTCAACTTACAATGCTAATCATTTATTCTTCTCTCGTTTATCTCTTAACAAATTCAACTCAAAGTTAGTAAGAATCTCAATTACCTGATCTAAAGATAATTCATTGATATCATGGGCTTCTTCAATGGCTACAATTTTTCTAGGAGACAGTGATCTCAATGTATTCATGACAAGTTTCATATTTGAATAATTTTTCCCTAGTTGATGTGCTTGGTTAGAAATGTTACGCAATCTCTCGTAGAAGTCTCTAATAGTATCGCTTTCATCCATCTTTAGCTTTTCAAATCTAGCAGTCAACATCCGAAGTTTCGAAGCTATTATAAATTTTGATCCCTTATGTATTGTTTGTAGAGTGTCCAATGCTTCTTTTACCGATTTATAGGCTAATATCATACTGAACCATCCATCATCCACAACATTAAAAATTGCATGTATTGCTATCAGGTGCTTTCTCTTCTTCAGCCCTTATCAGTTCAGATGGGTCTTTAGGTACCACTTTATTCTTTTCATCAATCGTCATTGGATGTGTCTAGCCATTCAAAACTGAATTCTATGTTTTGGTTCCTTATGTTTAAACAAATACTCTCATTTGTGATTTTCAAGTAGGATAGTTTGAACCATCTCTGCAGTGGTGGCCTGGTCAATCGACAACCTATCTCTGATACCGATTGAAAAATTCGAAAAGATGTGGTTTTGCAAAAATCTGGTTCTATCGTAGTTGCTTTGAACTGTATCTATCAGTTGCTTAATATCAATAAATTTTGCCAAAAACTGTTAATTTTTCAGCACAAACAAAAACATAAAATTAAACATGAAATAAAAAAATCAACACCTGATATTATATATATAAATATATATATATATATATATATATATATTTAGTAAAGCCTTGTATAAAACTATTGCTCTTTAATGAAAGTGATTAAACTGAGTGAGGGTATCAACATACCTTACCTACATCAGCGGATACCCTCACTCAGTTTAATCACTTTCATTAAAGAGCAATAGTTTTATACAAGGCTTTACTGAATCAATCACTTAACCTTTAACACTATCCATTAGTTCTCACACTTGTGAAAGTATTTCACTCCCAACAACACAACTACATCGTGGTAACCTTAACATAAGATTTTCACACAATGTTTAATAATAAAGATGATAATTGAACAAATTAAGTGATTGAAACAATAAAGACATAAACAACAACAACACTTGAGATAGAAAATAACTCCCCTAAAAATGTAGCCTCATTAATGAAAGAATAGGAAGTTGTCCACTAAGAAATTTGTTGTGAACCTTTGATATTGTCACTAAAACATCTTACACATAGCAGCCATAAAAACTTAACAAAACAACAGACTTTTCATCACCGAAACATTAAACCAATGGAGCTGCAAATATACACAAAAATTGATGGAGTACCAAAAAAACAAAAAAGACAATATGGAAAATTCACATAACCTAGGGAAAACGCAGCTACCAAATGTGGATAGAATCGCCGTAAAATCAAGCAATAGTTAGAGAAAATACAATTGTCCATTATATAGATGAAAATATTGAAAATCTCCAACTGCCTTAAATAGATAGGATTATCGATATAGGCTATCAAGAAGAGTCCAAAAATCTACTTCATATCTTAATCAAGATATGGTGATTTTATTCTAATTAAATTTTTATCATGATTAGGATTTTATTCCAAATAATCCTTATCTTAAAGGAATCCCACATAAGGTAGAATACAAGTCGTAATGAAATTCCACAAAAAACCAAAGATGTCTAATTATAAATAATGCTTAAAATAAATTAACTAAGATATCTTAACAGAAGCAATACCTTTTCGATGTAACCTTTGTATGATAATCCTATATGAACAATGATAATAAATTTGGATCCCTTTTATGAAGGACATTTTACCAAGATCTTTTAATTCAATTTGCTCCAAAAGAAATATCTCAGTTTCCCAAAGCAGTTCCACATTACTACTAACAAGTAAAATATCATCCACATATAGGACCAAGAAAATGAATATACTCCAACTAAACTTATAGTACATACAATCTTCGACAATGTTCACTTCAAAGTCAGATAAGAGAATAACCTAACAAAACTTTTGATACCATTGACGTGAAGCTTGCTTGAGCCTATAGATGGATTTCTTAAGTTTACAAATTAATTGTCTAGTTTCCTTAAAAGCTAACCCTCCAGTTATTTCATATAAATTGTTTCTTTAATGTTTCCATAGGAAAAGTTGTTTTTGCATCCATTTGATGTAGCTCAAGATCAACATACACCACAAGTGTCATAATTGTCCTAAAAGAGTCTTTCGATGAAATTGAAGAGAAAATATGTTTATAATCAATGCCTTCCCTCTAAGTAATTCCTTTGGTGACAAGATGAGCCTTGTATCTCTCCATATTGCCTTGTGAGTCCTTTTGGGTCTTCAAATCCATTTACAACTAATAGGTTTAACACATTAAGGTAATGGAACAAAGATCCCAAACATTATTGTCTCTCATAGATTGCATTTTCTCACCTATGAAATTAATCTGCTTATGAGAGTTAGAACTTTTAATTGCTTTATGGAAAGTGAGTAGATCATCTCCCGCTAAGTCAATATTTTGCTCATCTTCTTAGAGAAATAGAATATAATCATCCATAATTGCACTTTTTTGTTCACTCGTGGATCTTCTTAAAAGAACTAGTTCTACTTGAATTTTAGTTTATTGAGTTTGATCCTAATGCTCCTCATGAACAATGGATTGAGAAACAATTGGATGATTTTGATGGGTAGTAAGGTCAACATTGTCATGTATTTATGTCGAATGCTAAATCAAGTTAGGAATGAAAACTTGATTATAATCAACAACAATTGTAAGAAAAGGAACATTGGTTGACTCCTCTTTAAAGACAAAGTCATTATCCTTATCTCCCCCCCAAATTCATCATCCTCAAAGCGTTGGACATTTCTCGTCTCGAAGAATATTCTTATTTTTGGATCATGATATTTAAATCCCATAATCTTTTAGAGTATCATGCAAAATAACTACTAACGGTTCTTGCATCCAGTTTGTTTTCAATGGGCTTATAAAACCTTGCCTTAGTTAGACATCCCTAAATGCGTAAATTGTATCTTCCATTAGTATTCAAGGCCACAATAAGATCTTATGGCCTTAATAGTTTTACCAAATTAATTTTCATCTTCGACCTTAAATATCTTAAAGATGTCCAATGCTTAAGACTTTTTATAAATTAAGTATAGGTAGCCATATCGAGAGTAATAGTCTATGAATGTGATAAAATATTATTGGCCATTATGAAGGTGTTGGAAATGAACCATAAATATCTGTATGTATATAGCCTTAGCTCTCTCAGCTCCTATTTTTTCTATTTGTAGTTTTACCTTTTATATACTCAACACAAACATAATAAACTAATTCATCAAGTGTTGTAAGCATCCTTTTTGATTCAAGTATGTCAATTCTCTTTTTAGAGATATGACCCAAATGCTTATGCTATAATAATACAAAATTTTCATTTAATAATTTGTGTTTAACAACTTTGGTTTTAACAATATAGGACTCACTATATGAAGTAAATAAAATTTGTCATGATTAGATAAATTACTAGTTCCAATAGACAAAGAATTAAAATAAACATAACAATTTCTGTTTTCAAATGTAAAAACAATCCTTCTTTTCCTAGTACAAAAATTGAAACCAAAATTTTCCTAAAAGATGATACAATAAATGTGTTCTTTATAATCAAAAAATCCTCATGCCTAAAACTTCCACCAAATTTCTAGCTCCTGTGTAGATGTACTTCTTACTAGTATGCCTTTTGTAGTTCAGAAAACCCTGTATAGATATGGTTATGTAAGTTCTAGCACCATAATCCAACTACTGAGTATATCTTGGTACTGAAACCAAATTAACTTCAGTGCTATCAAGAGTGAAAAGGCATACCTTTCTTTACTCACCAAGGGCGATATTTGGCATAGTTTTTCTTCATATAACAATGGTATTTATATAAAAAAAAGAATTTCTTTTCCTTTAGTCCATCAAATGTATCCTTATAACTACATACTGCAATCTCATTAACTTTTTGTTCTTACCACATCCAAAAGAGGTTGATGTCCATTTTTCCTTTTTATAATTATAGCTCACCTCAAATTGATTGAATTGTGAAGGAAAAGATATTAACACAAAGTGAACAATCAAGTCTTCTAACAACTCCATCTTTAGTGTCTTTTCTTTTTTCACAAGGTGAAATATTTAAATTATGTACTCTCTTGTGCTCCCATTGCCCTTGTACTCATAAAGACAAGTTTTTTTAAAGCTGCATTTGTCTCTACATTGTCGCTTTGGTGAAACAATTCTCAAGGGTGTCGAGAAACCTTTTGATATTCGTTTCTTCAAGTATAGTGTCCAGAAACATCCTAAAATAGCATTCTTCATGATCATAAGACTCACGTGTTTAAAGAGATCCCGTCTCTCAAAAAATCTTCAAGCCTTAATAGAAAATTGATTTTTAAGAGGTGTATGGCACCACTCTCTTAATGCAAGATCCAAATCTATATATCCTAAGACCATATATGTAACTCCTTCTTTGATTAAGATGCTTTATCTAGACTTACAAGGGAATACTTTACACAGCTTATAGGCACTGAAGCAACCTGCAATGATACTTATCATATCCTCACTCTCTTTGATATTTCACTTTCACAATAGCTCAAAGAATCAATCTTTGCTCCATTCACTAACTTAGAGGTCAAGGAGACCTTATTTAATTTACATCCCTTTAAAGCTCCTGGTCCTGATGGATTCACAGTAGGTTTTTTTAGAAAACTTGGTTGATTTTTAGTAACATGTTTACTGAAGTTGTCTTAGAGTGTTTATCCTCTTGTAACATGTTGAAAGAGATAAGTCACACATACATAAATCACACATACATTTGCCTGGTTCTTAAAAAGTTGGATCCGTATACATTGGCAGATTACAGATCTATGTCGTTCTGTAACATAATGTCCAAGGTAATTTCCAAACTCCTTGCTAACCGTTTGAAGACTACTTTATTCACAATAATCAATTATACTCAGAGGACATTTATACAAGGCACATTTATAGGGGATAACATCCTACTTATGCAAGAGATCTTAAAAGATTATAATTCTAGAACGAATATCGAAAGTCTCCACTAGAAGATAGATTTTTATATGGCTTTTGATACAGTTAACTAGAAGTTCATACAAATTTATTTGGAGGCTCTTGAATTCCTAACTAAGTTTATTGACTGGATTTTAACGTGCGTACAAACTGCTTCTATCAGCATTCTTATGAATGGGATTCCCACCAAGCTAATATCTCATCTTAGAGTTATCAAACAAGTTGATCCTCTCGCCCTTTATTTATTTACTCTAGTTATGGAAGGCCTTTTTTCCCTCATCAATAAGGTTATCTACCCCAATGGCAAGTTTTGTTACCATTCCAAGCTCACCCACTTGATGTTTGTTGATGACTTAATTCTTTTCTTAGAGGAGATACACATTTAGTGCAGTTACTCAAAGAACTTCTTATGAAGTTTTCCAAATGGTCTAGTCTACTATTGAATGTCAATAAAAGTAGTTTGTACTACTCTAAAGATGTGAGGAACTCTTTAGAACTATCCAAGATTATTACTCTTTAAAACTACCCAAGATTATTAAACTCTCGCCTTATGATCTTCCTTTTAAGTATCTGTGAGTCCCTAGTTTGTATGCAAAGTCAAATTATTCAAATTGTATTTCTCTCATTGAAAGGATTAAAGCTCGAATTCACACTTAGTAGAATAGGTTCTTGTGTATTACTGCAAGGGTTACTTTGATTGTCTCTATGTTAGGAAATTAACTTTATGTCTATTGGATATCTCATATTATTCTTCCTAAGAAAGTCATTAAGGAGATTGATAACATCATGAAAGCTTTCTTATGGTCTAGTTCTAACAACTCAAAGAAAGTTAAAGTAAAATGGAGTGAGGTGACAATTCCTAAGAAGCAATGAGGACTGGGATTATCCCTATATCTCTTATACACAAAGTGTTTCTTTGCAAAAGAATTTGGAGGCTCTTTGATGACAAACATACTATCTAGGCCAAGCGGCTATATGAAACATATCTCAGTAATGAAAGCATTTGCCAATTGTCTACCTTGAAGGAGTACTTTTAGTTTTTCTTGCAAATGTTGAGCTTGAGACACGTTGTTTTTCCTTTAATTAAGCATGTGTTAGGCATCGGAGATACTATTTACGTATGGTTCAATAATTGGATAGATTATAGTCCTCTCATACAAAGGACGACATTATCCATACGTACAAACACGATTCCTCTTCACTCCAAAGTTTCTTCCTTGATGAATCAAATGCAATAGGATGACAATTTCAAAGGGTTTAACTTACTAGTTGATCTTCTCCCTTAGATCACGAATACATACAAGCATGATTCTGTAACTTGGGTCCCAAATGCCTCATGTAAGTTCACTAATAAATCTTATTATAGGGCTTTGTAAGAAGTTGTAGGCAATGTTCCTTGGTACAATCTCCTTTGAAAACATTCCCTCAGTTATAAAGCCTCTATTATCACTTGGCTGACTATCAAAAACAAGATTCCTATAAAAAATAAATGGTTTGGTTCTTATGACCCTCTTTGTATGCCTTGTAAAGAGTTGGAAGAAGACAGAGATCACTTATTCTTTCAATACATATGCTGTACGTGATATAGAGCAAGCTTTTGTTAATTATGATTGGTCATCTCTCTCAACTGGATCATTTATACTGCCCAATTGCAATTGCAAGATGCCCCTACTTACAAAAATGCCTTTACTACAATGATTTATTCTATTTAGAAGGAAAGAAATAAGCAGATTTACAAGAATAGGGAAGTACCCAAATACAACTGAGCTAATGATATCATAAATTAGATATAAGTCCTTACGATAGCAAAATCTGATCAACATGACTTATCCACAAGAATGAAGTCCAGATGGAATTTGTTGTGCTTTATGTTACATTTCATTTGTTTTTGTAACTTGTCGTGGCTTAAGCTTGTTATTTTTATTTTGTAATTTTACTTATGGTTAACTCATTGTAATGTCAAGATAGATTTGCTATATTTAATAATAATTATTCAAATTTCATAAAAGTCCAACTTGATTAAATGTCTTTGCTATTTTCAACCCATTTTTTATGTGAGATTTATTAGGTTTGTAAATATGTTGGCAATGGATACAAATTATAACTCTAAATTATATTTAGGATTTGATAAATTAAACTCCTTTAATTTATGGCGTCTAGCAACACATCATGACCACCCAAATATTTAAGAATGTGAAAGTGGCTTTTACTAAGCTTTTCGTGCATGATTTTTCATATAATTCAATTCTTTCATAATACAATGTTCCAATTAGACTAGAGTATGAAATTAATGTTTACTTTATTCAATCATATTATTTATGTCATTAGCTATTAATTCAATTAATGATATTTGTAAACTATTTTACAAAGTGTCATTCCACCTTGACGAAATATTTCTTGAATAAATACTAATCGAGAACAGCAGAATATTATCCCTAATTACTTTAGGGTAATAAATTTACCTTGATTATACAACTATATACATATAGTTCAAGCTATATCCAATGTCTACCGACTGAACTATTGATGATTATAACAAGTCATAAATGGTATCAAAACTTATCAACTCCTATACAAGATAACTTTAGAGATCTCAAGTCAAAGTATCATTTATACAATCACCACAATGAAAATTTCCATACACATATAAGTAATATTCTAAATAAATTTATCATATATGGGGTTAGGTCAATGAACTTGTTCTCTAGTAAGTAGCCACACATTTGTTTAAGCATCTCCATACTTTAGTCTAGGATATCGACTACTTCTTTCATAAGGAGAAACAAAACATATGCTAGTCTTTTTATATTCTATTGATGTCTAGTCTTAATAAAAACAATAATTGTGAACAATTTAGGGATAATACATAAATGTAATATGAATCTTCTAATTATAATCTCATTATAATATCATTTGTAATGTATAATTATCCTAAGAACTTTATCTGATACATCTAAATACGTATAAGATAAATAATGTCTTTAAATAATTGTCACTAAACTACAATTGACCGATTGGCTGTAAGCCATAAACCAACATTTTTAACTCAAATGGTTATTTGAATAAAAATTATTATTAGAACTTCAAAATAATCATCACAAAATTATACTAAAGTAATTCTTGAATAAGATTGACATGATACCACTTGATAGATACTTAAAAATAAATCTTGCCTAAAAGAATATTTGAGAAAAAGAAATATAGTGAAAGCGTACTTGAATCCCTGAGCAAAAGGAGAGTTTTAACAAAAAGCTGAAGAATGCAATCTTTTGATTGAACGTGTTAAAAAAACAATAGACAAAAATTGATGTCAAACTTAAAAAATATTATTTTCATACGTCAATTAGGGGCCACCCATCATTAAAACCTAATGGGTGTATTACTAATTGAACTCATCATTAATTTGTTAATTACACTCGTAATTCTGTACATCTTTATATATTAATCTCCAAATTTTTATAACAGATGAGCTGGACCTTCAAATAAAATTAGATGACTTTAATTGTCCTTAAATTTTACAACAAAAGTATGTATATAATTACTTACTGCGATACATGTACGTATATATGTCTACATTTATTTGTAATTATATTGCACATGGTGCATAGTCTAAAAGTCTAACACTAGAATCCTAACTCGAGTGCTTGGTCTCGTAAATATGTATGTGTATAGACCCGTCTGTGGAGCCAAAATTAGATTGGACAATGCGGCACAAAATAATAGGAGGGATTGCCCGCGGAATCCTGTATCTTCATGAGGACTCCAGGCTTAGGATTATACATCGAGACCTTAAATCTGCAAACATATTGTTAGATGGAGACATGAATCCAAAGATAGCTGATTTTGGCATGGCCAGGCTTTTCGGAGTTGATCAAACTGAAGGATGCACAAACAGAATTGTTGGGACATAGTAAGTTCTACAAATTTCCATACTTGTTGTTCCATAATACCTCGTATTCTCATAGTTTACGCATTTCCTTACAGATCCCATAATATCAATTTAGTGGACAATAGTATTATTAATATACATTGTTGATAAACTCTTCCAAATTCTTCGTTTCATGCTTTATGTTAAAATGATATTACATCCAGCTCAAAATTTTCTTTTTACCAAACACATGCTTATGATTTCTTTCTTTTTTAAAAATATTTTTCATACTTTGTGTTTCTGATTCTATGGTGATCAGTTTTTTATATCGGATTCAAACTCTACCGCTTAGTATTGTGAGCTCGTCATTTGTGATTTTCAATTTGAAGATTTACTGGTTTGCTACTGCAATTTTAAGATTTTTTCATCTTTACTACTGTTGTGTTTGAATCTACTGTTCTCGTGCCCATGATGTCGATCGACTTTAATGTATTATTTATATGTTAATGGATTTGTTTTGCATATAATATTTTATCATATATTTTTTTCAATTATATGTTTATTCGATTAATACATTATTAATATGCTTCTTTTGCATGAAATGTTTGATAGAGTTCATATTTACGGATTTATTTAATGAATCATTTTTATCTAGTAAATTTATTTCAATAGCAATATAATGTCATTGATTAGAGCATGGAATGTTCTTTAGTTAGGTAATTAATTAATTAATTAATTCAGTAATTAATTTAGTTTGTATATAAAATTGATTATCTATTAATTTTAATAGTTAAAATTTTATTTAATTATTATATTCATTAATATGTTTGTGTTGCATACATCTTTTAGGGAATTTATTTAAATAGTCAATTGTTAAGTTTTTCCTTAAAGTTTGGTTTTTGATAATAACGTCGTACTTTCATGTCATTAACAGGATGTTAACATGATATGATTTTCAAATTCAAAGGTTTTCACTGTGAGAGATGATTATCTTAATTCAGTTTCTTTAATTGCGCTCAATTTTTTTAAAGGGTCATGTGATGAGTCAAGGTCTGGTGAAGAAGCAGGGTTGGGTGAGTTCAGAGGTTAGGAGAGTAGTCTATTGATGAATGACAGAGATAAGTTGGGGAAGAGGACGGGGGCATTGGCTTTTTGGACGAAGTCAATGTGATGGTGTAGGGATGGATCGTGTGTATGGATATGGTTGTCGATGGTGGCAAGTAAGTAGGAGATTTCTATACTAATGTTGTTAGGTTGTCTATTGGCAAAGAAATTGGTAGCAGTGCTGGATTGGTGTTGGTGATGGTTGATGACTAAAGTGGGAACACTTCTTCATCAAACAATGGCATGAATAATGAATTTTATGAGTGATAATATCGTAACTTTTGTATCCCTTAAATATTTTAATATAATCGAGAAATATACAAGGAGAAGAATGAGGAGATAACTTATGAGGAGTATATAGACATAATAAAGAATAACAAACAACCCGAATACACACAATTCATTATATTCTAGAGTTTGGTGAAAAAGTAAGGACTAAGGTGCTTTGTGTTATAAGGCTAGTGTAGGTAGGAGGTTTATAACATAAGTAGTTGTTTCAAAGGCATAACTCTAAAGTAATATTGGCATTGACGTGTGATTAAGGAGAGTCAAACTTGTCTTAACTATGTGTCAATGTTTACGTTCTATGTAACTAATTTTTTCGGGTGTTTTGGGCCAAACATTTTGATGAGAGATACCAATTTCACTAAGGTATTTGGTAAGGGCTTGGTATTCACCACCTCAATCACTTTGAAATTGCTTTATAAGATGTCCAAAATAATTGTCAATGATAGAATGAAATTTAATAAAACAATTAAGACTTTAGATTTATAGCAAATAAAAAATAACCAAGAGTACTTGCTGAAATGATTAAAAAATAATACATAATAGGAAAAACCATCTATAGATGGGACAGGGGTTGGACCCCAAAGATTAGAACACACAAGATCTAATGGACCATTAGTTTTATTGTCAGAAATAGGAAATGAAAGTTTATGAATTTTACTTAAACTACAAGTAGAACATAAATGCATAGATTTAGAAGTAGAATAAGAAAGACTATTGGACGTGAGTGTTTGTTGGATTATTCGAGACGAGGTATGGCCAAGATGAGCATGCCAAGTATCAAAAGTAACGCCAAGTAATGCAGGCAAAGTTCACTCTCAAATTGTCCTTTGTGACTAAAGATCCTTTATGATAAACAAATAGTAAAGAATTCAATGGAAACATTGTTAGTTCGAGTAAAATGGTTGTAGCAGATGGAATATGGAGGATATAAAAGAGTGTAAACAACTTATTGTTCAAAGAGAACATTGATAAGCCAATATTAGAAATTGAAAGGTCGTTACCATTGGTAAGCTTAACTTGATCATGAAAATTGAATTCATCGTGGATGACATGGTTCTCTAAGTTAGCCGTCATATGATGGGTTGCACCAGAATCTGCAATCCACTATTGTTGAAGAGAAGAGGGTTAAGTGAAAGCAAGATTTAAGGCTAGAAAAAATTGTGTGGAAGAACAAGTTGTAGAGGAAGAGTCACTTTGGAGTTTAGGAGGACATTGGTTGGCGAAGTGTCCTTGATCATTACAATTGAAACAGGTCATAGAGATAAAACATCGATTACTAAAATTTCCTCCATGCCTTCCTCGTCCTCGTCCATAAGATGATTGATGATTCGAATAATGAATTGTATTAAGAGACATGAGAGGAAGATTCTTCTCTTGCGATTGTTGCTCCTTAGCTGAGATTAGACCAAAAAGCTCACCATAAGAGATAAAACTTATTCAAGCCTTAATTGATTGACCAAAGGATCAAAAGGTTAAGTGAAACCCTTACAAAATATCACAGTGACATTAAGAGAAATTAGATTGTCATAATAGTTTTTGACACGTTCGAAAAATTAAGCGACACTTTTACTGTGTTGTTTAATTGTATATAGATTACTTTAAGAGTTAGATTTGAGGAAGAAATCTTTCATTAAATGCTTGTACAATATTGTCCCAAGTAGCTTGATCCATATTAATGTTTACTACTAGTGGTAAAACCTGGAAGCAACCAACTATGTTAAAACAAGTTTGTCATTCTTTTTCCAAGTTTTATACGCAAGATGTTCAATGTCACCAATCACATATGGAAGAGGAGGGTTGGATCCATCAATTTGTTGGGGTCCCAATTATAGAGATGTTAAGAACATGTGAAAAGAGAGAGATATGCAAATATTATACTTTTGGTGAGAACAAACCAATGATTTAATTGATTAAAAACATCAAATCAGTTAATGAAAGCTTATATATTACAAGTTGTTCAATCAGAATCCTATCTAAATAGAACTAGAAACTGAGATCCTAATTTAATGGAACTACTAAACAGATTTTGCTGTTGAAATCCTAATTTAATGGAATTTCTAAAGACTCCTAACTAACACAGTTAGCATTATCCGACTTTATTAGACCCACAATCAATGAAAACTTTCTATCTACTACAACTTGTTCGCTTCACACGTAGCATTGGTATTTTGGGTTTCTTCTGCTTATACATGTTGAACTGTGGAGTTCATCATTACCTCCCCCTCTAAGCTAAACCTTGTTCCCAAGGTTCATGTTGAGAAATCTGTGTTGCAGCTCCTTCGAATTTTCCCACGTGGCATCTTCTTTTGGAATTCTCTTCCAATTTACTAGACTTTCTTCCACAAAATGCTTACCCCTCTTAACCCACCTTATGTTCAGTATAGCTTCAGGTTCACAAATGATAGGTCTATCATCATCCATTGGTGGCAATTCATTGTTAGTGACATCAAGCTCACCTATTTGTTTCTTTAGCATTGACACATGGAAAATAGGATGAATTTTTGAACTTGCTAGCAATTTGAGTTTGTTTGCTACGTTGCCAATCCTTTCAATAATCTTGTAGGGTTTGTGGTAGCAGTTTGCAAGCTTTTGAAAAGCTATGTTTGCTATTGATCTTTGACGGTATGGCTACAGCTTTAGGAAAATAAGATTATCCATTTGGAACTTTAGATCTCGCCTTCAAGCATCAGCCATTTGCTTCATGTTGTTACTAGCAGTGGATAAGGTAGTTTTAAGCTGTTGCAGCGCAACATCCCTTGAGATTAGAGCTCAATCCACCTCGTTAATTACCAACATACCTTCCTCATAGTGAGGAATGCTTGGTGGTGGCCTCCTATATAAGGCTTGAAAAGATGTCATTCCAATTAATACATGATAAATTATATTATACCAGAATTTAGCCCAAGGGAGGAAAGAACTCCATTTGGAAAGCTGTTGTGAAGCGAAGCACTGCAAATACTGTTCGAGGCAACGATTAACTACTTTTGATTAACCGTCAAATTGAGGGTGGCATGCCGAGGTCATATATAATGTAGTTCATAATAATGTGAAGAACTCATACCAAAAGTTACTAATGCATATAGGGTCACGATCACTTGCTATGGATTTTGGCATGCCATAAAGTTTCACAACACCATCTATGAACTTTTACACAGCCGAAAAAGGATGTGACATTGCTATAAATTGAGCTAACTTTGACAAATGGTCCACCACCACAAAGATTGCATTCTTACGATTAAAAAGGGGTAATCCCTCTATGAAGTCCATTGTGATGTCGTCCCAAACTTGACATGGAATTAAAAGAGGTTGGAGGAGGCCGGCAGAAATCAGTGACTAAACCTTAAACATACAGTGCGAGCTAAAACATATTGTTGAACATATTTATGCATTGAGGGCCAATAAAACTATTGTACCAGTCTTTTATAGGCTCGAAGAACCCCCAAATGACTACTATATGGCGAATCATGAAACTCTTGCAATAAGTCGCCAACTAAGTATGATTTAGGAGGAACAACAACTCAATTTTTGAAACATAGCAGGCCATTTTGTCATTTGTATGGGGTTACTGGACTATCACTTGCAAGGATCACAATCTCTTTCATGTAGGGATCATTGGTGGCTTCTTTCTTAATTTCCTCCCAAAATGTGGCTTTTGGATTGAAAAGTGCATTAAGGCTTGGGCTACTTGCTACTCGAGATAATGCATCTATAGCTGAATTTTCCTTTCCTAGCTTGTAAGTAATTTAATAGTCATAACGCATCAACTTTGTGAGCTATTTCTATTGCTCTAGTGGTGATACGTTGCTCGAATAAATGCTCCAGACTCTTCTGATCAGTTTGTATGTAGGATTTATGACCCAGAAGGCACAGTCGCCATGTTTAAATTGAATGGACAATGGCCAACATTTCCTTTGCATAAACAGACTAAGATTGCTTAGTGACTCCAGAGGCTCGGCTCATGAAACCTATAGGTCTTCTATGTTGTGTCAGAACTGCCCCAATTTCACTTTCGGATACGTCGGTCTTGATGGTACAGGGTTCTTTAAAGTTAGGCAATGTAAGGGTAGGAGTTGACATCATGGCTTATTTTAATTCTTCAAATGCAATATTGGCCTCGTCTGTCCGCAAAAATTGGCCAATTTTTAACAAATTGGTAAGTGGTTATTTTATGGCTCCATAATTTTTAATGAACTTCTGACAGTAGCCAGTGAGCCCTAGAAATCCATGAAGATCAGTTACAATATTAGGTCTTGGCCACTTAATCATGGCTTCAATCTTCTTCTGATCTACTTTAAGATCTTGGGAAGTAATTATGTGACCCAAATATTCAAGTTCTTACTAGCCAAACTCATATTTGTTGAACTTGAAAAAAAGCTATTGTTGTCTAATTACTTCAAGGAGTGTACTGACATACTCCAGATGTTGTGACCAAACTTGATTATAAATCAATATGTCGAAAAAAAAAGCTTAAACTTTCTTAAATATGATCTAAATCTATAATTCAAGGGTGATTGAAAGGTTGATGGAGCATTGCATAACCTAAATGGCATGACTAAATACTCATAGTGGCCACTATGTGTCCAAAAAGTTATTTTGTGTATGTCAAGTTGATAAACTCGTACGTAATGCAACCAGCTCGAAGGTCAAGTTTTATGAAGTAAACAACCCCATGGAGCTCATCAAGCATGTCTTCGATAGTCGGAACATTGAATGGCTTGGTGGGTGTCACTGGTAGCCTCAATACTTCTGCCGCCTTGCTGCTAATCAAATTATGGGTAGAGTTGTTGTCTATACGGACCAGTAAATCTTGATTTTTGGCTCGAGTTGTCACTCTCTGACTGACGGTCCAATCGGTCAAGGTGTGAAGGAAATCTCAAGTTCATTGTTATCTTCCTACGCTGCTGCCATTTCACCATCATCGTCTTCCAAATCACCCTCGAGTAGTAGTAGTCATTATTTCTTACATCGATGGCCCAGAGTGAAGCATTTGTCACAATTAAAGCATAGTCTTTGGGCTCATCGCTTTTGCATCTCTTTCTACAAAATTCTCTTCACCGGCATTTTTGGTTTTGCTGGACTTAGGGAATATTCGATTCGGGGTCTCACCGATGATCTCATCGTCCCCTATTATCTCAACAACTATTCATCCTTCATTCGGGCCAAGCTAATAGCCTCTTTCAAAGATT
>JANIPN010000218.1:73324351-73335196 GCA_027478595.1 Erythroxylum anguifugum
GTACCAAAGCAGAAAAGCCATGGAGCTGGTGTATGGAGAGACTTGTTTCTTCACCCTACTCCTGCGGTTCGTCACATATTGATGTGTGCCCTAGCAACGCACTTTTTCCAACAAGTTTCGGGCATAGACGCTATTGTCTTATACAGTCCTAGGATCTTCGAAAAGGCTGGCATCAAATCTTCAAGTGACTTGCTGCTAGCAACTGTAGCTGTTGGAATAGTCAAAACATTGTCAATTCTTGTTGCTACGTTCATGTTAGATAAAAAGGGACGTAGGCCATTGCTTCTGAGCAGTGTTGGTGGTATGATAATGGCACTTTTACTTCTGGGGTCAAGCCTTACAGTGACTCACCACTCTGATACTAAGGTCTCTTGGGCAGTTGGGGTAAGCATTGCAATGGTATACTTTTACGTGATTGCATTCTCTGTTGGGATGGGTCCTATGGTTTATGTGTATTGCTCAGAGATTTTTCCCTTGAGATTGAGAGCTCAAGGTGTGGCTTTGGGGATGGCAGTTAATAGGTTGACGAGTGGGACAATATCCATTACCTTCTTGTCACTGTACCATGCAATAACAATTGGTGGGGCGTTCTTCTTATTTGCAGGAGTCGCTATGTTGGCTTTTGCATTCTTTTATGTATTTTGTCCTGAGACTAAAGGGAGGCCTCTTGAAGACATGGAAACGCTTTTTGGGAAGTTCTGGGGTTGGAGATCTACTTTGAAAGAAGAGAAGAATAAGGAAACTGAAATTTAAGCAGTTAGTTTTAGTTCAGTGAAGCATATGATGTATTTCCTGTTAGTTTATGCCATTACAGTTAATTATAGTTTATACCCTTGCAGTCAATCAATTGGATGCATATTAATATATGACATTATTTTTAATTAATGAAAAGATTTTAGTTATCTTTATTTATTAATTAAATTAATGCTTTATGTTTAATAGTAAAGATAAAATTCTTGAAATAATTAAGGTGTAATTGAAATTATGATGAAATCATAATTATGAAATTCAATTTACACTTATATGTTATTCTTAAAAGTTCCTAGTTGTTGTTTCATCAAGATCGACACACATTATGTTTCTTTCTTATGAAGAAAGTAATTGATCTCATAAATTAAAGTATGAAGATACTTAAACTAATATGTGGGTGATTATCAGAAAATAAGTCACTGAACTGACCTAATTATGAAAATTTCAAATAGAATATTACTTATGTTTCTATAAATTATCTCATAATAATGGTCGCATAATTGATCCTCAGACTTGAGATTACCAAGGTATCCAGTATAGGAATTATTGTGTTTTAATGCTACTTATGAATCGTCCTATGATAGTTCAGTCGGTAGTAATTGGATATAATATGAACCATATGTAGATAGTTGAGTAAGTCAATATAGGATTCGACACTTTAAAGAAATTAGAGCGAATATTCTGTTGTTCTTGATTAGTAATAATTTATGAAATTCTCTAGCCAGAGTAAATTGATATTTAAAATAGAATTTTCAAATTTCAATTATAAATCAATTACTAATTAGCAAGAACAAACATGATTAAATGATAAGAGTAGACACTGTATCTATACTCTGTCCAATTAGAATATTGAATTATAAAAGGATTAAATTATACATTATAGCCATGTATGTTTGGATAATTATGTTTGGATAATTATGGCATATTGCTAAACGTCAATCATGATCTATGATTATGAATTATTTAATTAGAAAATTAAAGATAAATTAAAAGAATCTAATTCTAACTGTGAATTATAATTATAATTTATAATCATTGCCAATTTATTAGGAACTAATGGGTCACACATCAAAGAGCAATTTGTGGAAAAAAATCAATTTAATTAAGTTGGACTTAATTATAAAGTTTGAGAAACTTTGAGAATCAAATATGAGATATTTGATTTTTATTAAAATTAAATTAATTTGAATTTGAATTTGATTCTAATTATGATTAAAGAGATTTAATTTTAATGAATGACTGTCATGATTTTTTTATTTAAACGGAAGAGCTTTTTAGAAGCTAACACTTTTTGTCTTCTTCCTCTCAAAGCAATTTGAGAATTGCTCTGTGGATACCATCAGATGCTGGACAATTAGACAACTAGTGATTGATAGATCAAAAAACGTTTAACAAATTTTCATCGGAAAACGAACAAGGTACGATTTCTAAATCGTTTTGTATTTTAATTTAAGCTTAATTAATTATTGAGATTCACTCGAAATCTATAAAAAAAATTATTTTTCGCTACGCCCGTGATTCAATCACGGTTGGATTCCAACATTCACTATCTCCCAACTATTACTTCTGTTTCACTTGCATCAACATGATATATTAGAGACTTTAGAAAATGAGAAGTTTGTAATTCCCAGAAAAGAAAAAGAAAAGGTCTTCATATACAGTGGATGTGACAGGCAGTGGACTGTAATGCTTCTTCTTTTTTTTCTTCGTACATTTCATTGTTTAGGTTATATTTTAGTTTAATTAGGTACTTACGATTGAATTATATTTTAAAGAAATTGAACTTTAAGGACTAATATCTAGTAAAGAATCGGAATAAAAAATAGAAATAGAAATAGAAGTAGAAATAAAAAGTAGAAATCGGAATAAAAATGATATTATTGATTATACATATTTGGTATAAAATTAATCAAATTTAATAGTCACGTTCATATTTAGTATAAATGATAATGGGAAATTTGTTTCTCTTATTTAGTTATTATATGATTTATTTTGTAAATAAATAATTAAAATATTTTATATTTTATAAATAATTGATTGAAATTTTTCATATGATTTATAAATTTATTAATTTTAAATATTTATAAATAATGTTTGTGGTAAAAATAAAAGTATCAATGAAATAAAATAAAATAATTGTTAAAACATTAAAATAAAAGCTCATAATATGTAATTTTGATGATAAGAATTAATATCCCGATAATATCCTAATAATATTTTCATAATATTCTAATAGGATGGCACTTGGGCCTCGATCCGACCTGGCTTGACCTGGCCTTGCCCAAAATCAACGAGTCAAGGCTTGGTTAAATGGCGTTGGGTTCAATTTTTGGGCCCAACTTAAAACTCAACGAGCAATAACAAAAAAAACATCGGTTTGAAATTTTTTAATAAATAATAAGTTGAGTCAGGCCCGACCCAACCGATTTTCATCCCTATATTATAATAATATCTCTTGATCTATTATTTCAAATGGAACCTAAGGCATTACTAAGTGATTCCCTAAACTATCAAAATATAATAGAAACAAGTCATAATTTTAAAGTTACTTTTTTTTCATATGTAATTTTGCAAATTCTTACTTGGCTAAGATTGAAACACTACAAGAAAATTACAAATTAGTGATGAAAAATTACCGACGGAAAAAATATCATAGTAAATTACCGAAAGAAAATCAATTTCTGTCGGTAACATTGTCGGGAAAAATTGCATTTTGCGACAGAAAAAATATCAATAGGTAAAGGTGGAGGAAAATTGTTGACCCCCGAATTTTTCTTGATGAATAAGCATGATTTAAATTTTTTTAAGGTCTTGCTAGATTAATGTATGTTAGAATTAATTAGCTTGTTAATGTGAGTAAGATTATGTGACATAGGTGAATTGAATTAAGGTGTTAGGGTGGTAAAATTATATAAGGGGCATTATGGGAAGATCACTTAAGTTGTAAAGTCTTCAAGTATTAAAGGAAGTGTAAAATGGACATTGTGCAATCATTAAGGGTATAAAAGGGGAGAAAAATTAGTGTCTTGCATTTGGAAGAAGCTAAAAACGAAAATTGGAGAAAAGAGAGGAGATAGAGAGTGTCTTGTAAGGAGAAAAGAAGAGAAAGAAAAGAGGGCTAAGCTAGGTTTCAATTTTCTTAGCATTCAAGGGGAATTTTGGGGTTGAGCAAGAAGGAAAAAAGGAAGAGGAAGATTAGAGCTTCCATTAGAGCCAAGAAATCCATTGGTTGGTAAAGATTCAAGGTAAGTGTATGTTTTAATATTTGGATTTTTGGAAGGGTTTTGGTTCAAAAAGCTTAGGACATGTATGGGTTTAGGTATTCTAGGATCAATTTCATGTATTTAGTTCTTTGGGTTTTTCAATTTGAATTTTATTGAATTGGGAATTTTTTATCATTGTTAAAGGGGGCAAGAGAGGCAAGAGGAACAAGAGGAGAGACATTCTTGAACAAGTTTTCAAGCAAGGAAATTAAGGTGAGTGACATTTTTATAATTGAGTTAATAAGCCATTAAAGTTTTTTCAAATAAATGAAAGTTAATGATTTCCAACTACCTTGATAATTTGCATTTATTGTCCTTTAAAAATGCTTTGAGAATGTGCCATATGATTTTGTATGAGAATTTCTGTGAATGACTTTTAAGTTGATATGAAAATGATTTCAAATGGCTTCATAATAGTTATATTTGTCGCTTTTGAATGATTTGGGAAATGGTTATATGATTGGTATAGGGTTTTGGTTGATGAACTGTGAAATGATGATGAAATTGCATATGAAATGTTTCATGCTCATGGAAGTCAAGTTTTCAAAATGTGTCATTTGGGCAATTAGTTTTTAAGTTCATGAATTACATGTTATGTGAGTTTAGTATAGTCTATCCAAGAATGTCACGTATATGTTGACCAAGTTAAGGCTTCTTCTGCCTGCCCACTAGTAGCACAAAGCTCCTTCATGGACTCCCTCAAGTTTACGACTACACATAACCATTATATGGAATTGTGTAGTTCATCATGTTTATGGACCTACCCAAACTATTATGATGTGCTTATGTGTTTACATGTGTTGACAAGTTTGATAAATACTTGACTTATGTGAGTTGTAAATTAGTTTGAAAAGTTGAGAATTTGATAAATATATGTTTTATGGATTTTCATAAGAATCTGCTATGAACATGAAGGTTTTCAATAGTTTTTGCTCATTACCAATTATAAAATTGTTACCCACGAGCTTTAAGCTCACCCCTCGTTCCTTACCATCGTCAGGAGATGAACAAGATATCGAGTGATCGAGTCAAGAGTTAAGGTATCACTCCAATTTGCATATTTTGCTTTTGAAACTAGATTTTGTAAAAATAGGGCTTTAGTCGCATTTTGAGCAATTCTAGTTTTTGTAAACATTGCATTTTTGGATTATGATGTATTGTGGCTTGAAATGCCTACTAAAGCGTTGTAAACTCTTATCTTTTGATGTGAATAAAATACTTATACATTATGTTTGCTTATGGTTTTTCAAATATTTACATTGCTAATTTCAATTTTTCATAAGAGTAGGAATTGTGTTCTGAATTCAAGGGAAAATTTGGAATAATCTAGGTAGAATTGGTAAAAATTGTCTTCTTGGAATTTCTAGATGATCTTTCTAACTTTCCAATGATATAAAGTTTATAATTTTTGGATATCAGAGTGGAAAGATATGATCGTTACAAGTTGTGATGCTGCATAGGATGTGTGTATAGGACAACTATGGTAAATAATGGGAAATTGTGGTTTTGATGAACCAAATGAATTGAGAATTGAGAGTTTTATGAGATAAATTTGGTGTTTGAATTGATATGAAGTGATTTTGCACTAGAAAAGTTGAATTTGGGAAGATTATGAGTGAATATGATGTTAGATTGGATGTAGGAAGCATTGAAGAGGCTTTGGAGGAGTTTGGGAAACCCCTATGTCCGTTAGATGGACTTTAGGTCCGTTAAACAAACCTTATCAAGTGAAAAAGGACCCCCAGCCTCGCCAATGACCTTCTCGGGTGAAAACTGGCTCTAAAGCCCGTCTATGTCCGTTAGGCAGACATGTATGTCTGTTTACCAGACATTCACGGGACAACTACAGTAAATCACAATTTTGTCCCTTTTAGAGGTAGAATCTCGCTTCTAGTCCTTCATAAAAGTTGTATATCTCGAAGTTCTCTTTTACACATTCAAAAATGACATCAATCAGAAATTTTTATCAAAAGTTATGGCAATTGCGCCAAGACAGATGCAATATGAATGAGGACTTAAACATGTTGGATTCTTTTAGTCATAACTTCATTATCTGACCTCCAAATGAAGTAATTCTTGAACCAATAGATTCGTAACACATGATCCTATCTCTCCATAAAAATTGGTATCTTTTGAAGTTGATTTGAGAAAGTTTGAGGAAGAAAAAGTGAGGGGTCAGTTGGGAGAGCATGATTGAGGTATGAACACACTTTGGCTTTTTAAGCATATCTTGATCTATAGAGCTCCGATTAAAATAGTTCTTGCTTCAAAACAAACTAGAGACTTAGAGCTACAATTTTTTTGAAAAGTCAAATTGTAATTTTGGTGATTGACTGGTGTGTTCACACCACCCTTGTGAGATGTTGTCTAAGATGGTTAATTGAATCCCTACAAGGGAACCCACTCACGCTTTATGACTTCGGATAGTTGGGCTCTGAAAATGGGGTCCAATAGAAATTATCCCAAATAGTGACAGAAGGGCGATGTTCGTCAGTAAAATAGGCAGGAATGCTTGGCAGCATAAATAAGCGTGGGGGTGTACTGATGAAAATATACTTCTTCGATAATGTACCGATAGAATTGTTAATCCGTTGGTAAAAATGAAAGTTAAACGTTGTCGTTTGCTTTGGCTTCAACATTTTTAATAAAATAAAAATGACGTTGTTTGGTACGTTTAACCTAAAAGCTACCAAAGCTTGCTTTGTTTTCATTTTCTCCTCTCCATCGTCGTCGGTTTTGTCCTCCTTGTTGCATTCCTCATCTTTGTCGTCCTTGTCTCTGTTTAAGGAGGGTTTTGTCCTCCCTTATGTTTTCTGTTTCTTATATATGTGTGGATGAGTTTGATACATATTTTGTGAAATGTTGTTCATGCATATTTTATGTTATGCTAGTAAACTATACTTGTCAGCATTTTACCATTATTGTGTGATTAATGACAATATACGGTGTGATGAATGACAATATATAAAGAATATACAGTATTTTATTTGTTAATTTTTGGTGGAATGAGTCACATTCCATTTAGCCATCTTGTTTTAGATATTCTAACTACTAAATCGTTCAAACTTTTGAGATTTTTCTATCACTAATGTGTACCTTCTAATTAGGAAAATAGGAGGTCATTCTTTATTATGAATTGAAACATCGATGAAGCATCTATCATATTGCTTTTGCTTTGTTATTTGTTGTATGTTGTCTCCAAAATATATTTTCGTTTGAGTCTTAGCCACTTTATTTATTCTTTTAGATTATATTGGTCAAATCTTTCAACTATTAGTGTTGCTTCATATTTCTTGTTTGGGCATGCTTTCAAATCTAAATTTTCCTTTAGTATTTAGTCATTTGTGTCAGCTAGCTTAGAAATGCGATATAAAGATGGCTAGTTCATTGTTCATCATTTTCACTTGCATTGTAGTTATTAGGAATTTGTTTTGCACCATATGAAAATGGCTTGATAATATTCAGATTTCATAACCAAAGTCTTTTCACATATATTTTATTTGCATAATTGGATTTTAAAGCTTGAACAAATTTTAGATTTTGATTTAAAAATGGGGAATGCTTAAGGTTTAGTGATTTGGTAACTAGGGCTTTTAATGATTTTGTATTTTGAATTTGGTTGAATATTTAACTTAGATAATTTGAAATTAAATCTAAGCTGGAGATTGAATTTCACCTAGATGAATTAGGCTTTTATTTTATTCATTTACCATTATTACTTAAGACTATTTCATTTTTTATAATTATGATCTCTCATTTCTTTTCTTTTCCCTCATGTTGGCATTACATTAAAACTTCACATATTAAGCATAAAAAGAAGAAAAATGTATCACATATAAACCTAGAAATTCAAATTTTGAATCCATCTGTTTACATTCAATAGAAATTCATAAGAATCCATCAATACTAGGAAAAATATCATGTTGACTTCAAGAAAATCCTCACTTAAACCTAAAGACCTACATTTAGTCTCTAACCTAGAAAAGCCACCCTGTTTGAAAATGTATCATTTCATTTGTCTATCCAAAACGTTAGAGTTACTACTATTCTTCCCTCTAAAAATTACTTTGTTATTTTAAATTCATGTTCTTGGTTTCTCATAACTGAATTTGTTTTTGTAGGAAAATTTTAAGGTGACGAAATAAGCTTCCTAAGATTAAGAACATCAATTTTCTTTGGCAAGTAAGATTGTTAGCTTCTCCTCTTTCTATTAGTCATAATTATTTCCTTTTTAGATTATAATTCATATTTAGTTTACCAATATTTATGTTTTAATATTTCATAATATTTTAAAATTTTGTGACTTTTTTAAATGATTCAAGGTTCAATACACTTTATTCCTTTGTGTTTCCTCGTATTGATCTTTTAAGCTTTATTTTTATTTATCTTTAATGCATCATGATATCAAGTATTTAGTTTTTTATACTTGATTTTTATGTCATCCATTAGTTCCTTATTATTACTCTTTCATAATGATAAAAAATGTAAAGGTTTATATATTAATATTGTAGGTTTTTCATATTATTTATGTTCAGGTTTTTATTCACTGTTCTTTAGGTAATTTGTATGTTGTTATTATATTTTATATTAGGTTTTACTCATATGCATAATTTTATTATGATATTTATGTTAAATTTGATTATATTTGGTTTATGTAGGACATATTACGAATTTTTGTAGATTTGGTATTAGGAATTATGATAAGATTCGAAAAGCTAAACCAATTACCTTTTAATTTATTTTATTATTTTAGTTTGGTTCTTAGATCTTTAGAATTTTAATAAAGCCTAATAAAGTATTTTTCTTTAATTATGTTTCTAAGATAAGGATGCGTTAGGCCTAATATTACTCTCTTATTGTCTTTAAAAACATAAGTTAAATCAAGTTCAATTAACAAGGAGGGTTAAACCTTGTTAATTGAACTTTAAGACTTTGTTTATCTTTAGAATCTATAACTATTAGTTTTGATTTATGTTTTTTTTCATTTTGGATTAAGATTTTAGGATTAATGCTTTTCAAATCAAAAACTCATATGTGGGTCTTATTTTAGCTAAACCTAGTCCCATTGCGATTAGTTCAAGTATTCATTTAAATGTCTATATATGAACGTTGATTTGAGTATTGTGTTCGAGTTTGTGTGTTATAGATGACACATATGTTCATCAAAATCCCTATTTTACACCAAAATGTTGTCAAAATATAAAACAACAAACTTTTAGTGAATGCACATGGTATTACTTGCAAAAAGTGATGATATTTTTTGTATGGAATCATAGTATGCTTTGTATGGAGTCATAAGAGTTTCAAATGATAATACTTATAGTGAAATTTGGCACTGTATGCAACAGATATAAATACAAAACTATTGAACAAGTATATTATATTAAATATGATATTTTCTTTTTTGAAGGCCTTATTTTATGTTGAAGAGTGTCATTCATACTTCTTCTTTGTAGTCTGTGGTTGTCTATCCATCCAGTTAAATCGTCCAACTAATGTCTACCATATGTGTTGCTTTAATAGTACAAGTACTTGAATTTGGGTTTTGTGTGAATGCAAAGGAGGTCTAGATTTTGTGTTGTTGTTTAGAATATTCTTATAATCATTGATGAGTTTTTGTGTTCTTCTTTAATAGTCTAAGTATTCATGTTTGGGTTTCGTTTGGATCATTGATGAGTAGATGTATGAATTACATAAGTATTTACTGTATGTGGAATAAGTTTGAGTTCTTATGGATGATCCAATGCATAATGAATCCCTAGGATAATATATAGGTTGGAAACCTGTGATGCAGCTCCCATGAGGCTTATCGGTGAAAAATTCCACGAGCCTAGAAGTCACAGTGAGAACTTGCTTTCTTCACTCATATAGTGTAACAATGGCACGTACCATAGTGCTTGTTTAAAATCAAACTTTCAAAATGAACTTGTAGGTGATTAATTTAAACATGAATACCTGAACTTCATTGTGATTAATTCGAACTTAGTATTAACATAAGAAATTTGTAAGTTTAATAGACATGACAATTCTTTACATAATAAACCTGTAGGATGGTATATAGGCTGCAAACCCACAATGCAACTCCTATGAGGCTTATCGGTGAAAATTTCCACGAGCCTAGGAGTCAAAACGAGAACTTACTTTCTCGATTCACAGGTGTAAACGATGTCACGTACCATTGTGTTGTTAGGTTTAAAATCAAAATTTGGAAATCAATTTGTAGGTGATTAATTCAAACATGAATAATTAAACTTCAATGTGATTGCTCGATGTAGTATTGGATTTAATACATGTATGTTTTTTCTTACTTGTTAATGTCACTTCTTACAAGAAATTGGCTGGCATATTGTTCTATTTGACTGATATATACACTCACAAATGTTGTCTATTTTGGAATATTTGGAATATTGTTAGAATAGTTGATGGATAGATGTATGAATTATAGTTCATTTGCAAGGTTATTATGAGTTAGAATGCGGTGATTATCCACTCACTAAGGTGGTATTAGTTTTGATTGAGTTTTCTAATTGTGAAATCATATGGTGGGATAGGTTGGTTTCAATTTGGAGGTGAAATGGTTAGAGACTTGTAAAAACTTGGGGGATGTTTTGAAAAGTAAAAATTAAATGTTCTGTAAACTTAGGGGAAATGAAGGATAATAACTATGAAATCACTTTTTTAATAACCATTTTACATAAATGAGTAATGTTGATACATCTTGGATGTATAGACAACTAACACCCAATGGTTTCATTAATACTGAGTTTGTTGAGGGAGTTGAAACTTTTATTCACTATGCATGTTCTCAACCTGCATATATGATGGCTCAAAG
>JANIPN010000218.1:73386576-73397383 GCA_027478595.1 Erythroxylum anguifugum
TACAAAAATTAAGTTTATAAAAAACATAGAACATGTAATAATAATAATAATAATAATAATAATAATAATAATAATAAGATCAATAATAATAACAGCAACAACAATAGCAATAACAACAACAATAATGTTAATAATAATAATAATAATAATAATAAAAATAATAATATCAATAATAATAAAAATAATAATTCAACGTTAAATTTTTTATTAATATGAATAATGTAGCAAGCTACATCATATTAGTATTTTTCATATAATATCAATTTTATTATTTAATAAATTAAAAATAATTTATAAGGACGTGATTTTAAATTTATAAAATCACGATTAAATATTTAATTTTACAAAACTTAAAATTTTGACAATAATAAAAATAGAATAAAAATTAAATTTTACACAAAATTTTCTAACCTATAACTACATAAACCCCTCCTCACCCACTCATTAAAACCAAGAAAACAACTTATCCATACAACAAAGGAACATCAGCTGCTTATACTTATCGCTCCTCTCCCACTCATTAAAACCAAGAAAACAAATTATCCATACAAGAAAGGAGCATGAACTGCTTATGCTTATCGAGGATACAAACAAGGGTAAGTTTAACTTTTACTATTTAAAAGTTTTGGTTGATTGTTGAAAACGCTCCTACATAGGAGCGTTTTCAACAATAGCTGATTATGTTAAACAAGCTGTTGGAGAAGCTGCCCACCAAACATGTTTTATAGCTATTTGACTTTTTAAATAGCTTATGACAACCAATCAGTTAAAAAAATAACTGATTGGTTGTCTACCAAATAAGCCCATCGTTAATCAGAAGCTCATCTGCATATGCTCCATGCTTAATATTAATCCCATCACTACAATGGAAGATTAAGGTTCACATAAATGACATTAAAAAGAAAATTGCTAATTAAGGGCATGAGTAACATAAATCTTAACCGCATAGATAAGGTTTCACTTATTACATTTGGTCGTATGGATTCACAGATAAGGTTTTAAGATCCATGACTCAGACAACAGCTAATCGATTCAAAGGGAGCTTTACACTGCTTGTTTCAACAAGTCAAGCATTCCAGTAAATTCATACGTTAGATGAACATACCAAGGCTAAGTTTACTGGCATAAAATTAGTTAAAATAAGATAAAAATAGGATATTAAGGCCCTGTTTGCTTGTTGGTTGATCAACTATTTTTTAACTGATTGACCAAAATCAGCTGATTTACTTTATTAAGATGCTATTAATTTGTTTGGTTATAAGCTGGTTGGGTTGACTGATTTACCCAACCAGCTAAAAATTTAGAAGCTCCTTGTAAGGAGCGTTTAGGACAATCAACTGATTACCTTTTACTATAATGCTAATTTTGCCCTTAAACCTTGCCCTTACTCATTACGGTTTCAGATTTATGTAGCTTGCTTAAGAAACTGATGGTTTCCTCTTGTTTCCATTTTCTATTTTACACCTTTCTTTCTTTTCGTTCAGATGTACATTTAGGGCTGTTGATCACACTAGTCTCTTCTCTCTGACGCAATCCCACAACGGCTATTGATAGCGGCGATTTAACCACGGTTTGTTTTCAGGTTTGTGATAGGAAAAATAACCTTAACCCTCTTCTCTTTTCCTTCCCTTCTCTCTATTTGAACGTGTAATTGTATGTTTATTGGGCGGGCATGCTTGGTTCTTGAAAAGTCGTTAACTTGGTTGTTGATTCAAGGGTTTTTGTTGGATGAAAGTTAACTACTTGATTAACAGTCCATGACTAAAAGAGATTGGGAGTCGCTTCTTGTTTTTCTTTTAAGGCTTGTTTATTTTAAACTCTGAAGCTAATGAAAAACTAGGCCTAGTTTTTAAAATTGCGTCTTTACGTTGGGGACATAGTATTGAAGCTATTTGGGGTAATAGATGGGCTTAATGTACAACTGGTAAAATGAGTTGGAGGTTGCTCTGAAATTGTGTCCTAAGAGTGCAAATGGTTTGGTGCTAGTACTGTTGTTTGAATACCAATTTCCATCTATTCATAACCTTCTCTGTTTCCTTTCTTTTCAACAATTTTGGCTATTACTTTTCTTCTTCGCTTCAATTGTTATTTTGTGCATTTATTGTTCTTTACGTTGCTTAGATACCTAGAGAATACTTGGGGTATCTGAAATTTGAGTACCTTCAGTAGAGATATTACAAATATGGGTAGATCAGTTGTGATACCCTTTTAAAAAATGTATTTAGAGCCTTATTTTCCTCTTCTATTAGTAAAACAATTAAAAATTTGAGGTTGTCACTTTTGATGATGAGTGTTGATAACCCTGTCCTTTTTCTGGGTAAGCTTGATTCTTTATTTTAGTTTTGTTAGCCTTGTGATCTGTCTTTGATGAGATTGTTGGGCCACCAAGGTTTTGAAATTAAGGTCAGAAGAGAAAATTTCTTCAGAAGGTTATATAGTTTGAAAGCTATGCATATTTTCCTTCTTTTTTATCTGTTTTGGAACAAATGCAATCTTATATGCTGCAGAGGTGATCTAATTTCAAACATATTGGTGAGGTTGAACAATTATTGGGTTTTTCATGTAAAGTAATTGATTTCATCTGTTATGTTATTCTTGTACCACCTTATTACTTGTTTCTTTACGTTGCGTCTATGCTGATTCTAATTTTACTTTTGCTTAATCAATTTATGTATCAGTTGATACATAGTGGTTGTTTTGATGAATTGGCAAGTTAGGTCTGGGTAAAGTGGGAGCAAAAACGCTTGCCCACTCATCTTAGCCTAACATGTAACTTATCCTACAATCTTTCCTTGGAATTATCTATTGATTTCACAAGTTATCTAGTTGTAACTCTGTTGTAACTATCTGTCTATTATAATTATCTAGTTTATCTTGCAAACTATCTAGTTGTAACTATCTGTTGATTTAACGGAACATCAGTGCCTACAGTTCCTCTTTGGGACCAGTCTAAAAGTATATCTGAGATAGATGTTTCATTAAATGAAGTCTAATAGTAGTTGAGATATAAATGGATTTGCTGCAGTTGAACAATGAAGTATGTTGTAGAAAGTTGTATTAATTTCATTCGGGCAATAGCTACTTTTTTTATTTATTGCTTTTATCTCCATTTATCACTTTCAACTGCTCACCGTCTCTTTTTCACCTATAAAATGGAAAAGCTTAACACAATTGTTAGTTGTTAGTCTTTACAACTTGCTTTTTTTTTCTAGTCATTAGGTATCATCAAGCTAGGCAAAGCACTTCACTTTCTCCCATATATAAGGTACAAACTGCTTTTATTTAGTTTTATTGCTTAGTTGTTAGTCTTTTACAACTTGCTTTCTTCCAGTCATTAGGTTCTTCAGAAGTGTGGTGATCTCAATGCTATTTGGGGATTTGCAAATTAGGTAGTTCTTCCTTTTCAATGATATATAAAGTTTGATCCCCTTAATTGAATTTCTTGATGGTTTTATAACTTGTGTCTGATCAAATTTTGTATCCTTATGCGGTATCTTATACCTTCATTGCAGTTAACCATATACTTCTTAATCACCGACTTGTGTGTTCGTTCTGACTAAATGCTTAAAATTTGAAGTTCACTGACTTTCTAATAGTATCAATCTTATTCGTTGGATTGGAGTTTCATTCTCTTTTTTTTCCCAGAAGCCATTATGTGGTTAATCTTATTTTTGCCTTAGTTTGATATGGATAGTTATTTTCTTTTGAAAGGCCTTATGTTCTAAAAATTGAATTTAAGGGTCTGTTTTCATATAAAGATCACTCTGAAATAGGCGAGAGTTGCTTTTATATTCTGAAAATTGTATATCAAAATAATTCATAGTTTCTAATGGTTTATGTCGGTACAAAGTTAGTCCCATATGTACTCTTACACGTTAGACGTCGTTAGCAATTTACTATGTGTGGTAGCATTCAACAGATAGGAGCCTTATGAATTGTGTCATCAGATATTCAATGCTACATTGTTTTTATTAATCATCTGTCAATGCTGCTGTCTTTAATCAATTATAATTGATCATCTAATGATCGGTTTAGTATTATTATTTTTTCAATAATTATGTCTTATTATTCTCGCAAAGTGACATAACATGCTATGTTTTGTGGCCTGTTTTTGATGGTGTGGAGATTGAAAGAAGAAATAAAAAACAAAGAAGAAAAAAGAGCTTATGTGTAATAGTTTTATAATGTTTGTAATCTTAACCCTTTTTTATAAATTTATGTTTCTGAAATGCTATAAAAATTTATATTTGTTTATATTTATCATTTTCTAATATTATTTACTACTGATGTTTTTCTTAAACCACTATGGTATTTACAAATTCTTTGCTTAACGTGCAATATGTAAATGTGAGTAGATGATGGAGGTTTGATAGAGGGTCAGAGGAATAACCAAATCAGAGTTTGAATTTGATTTACGTACAAGCATCATAACATATTAGAATGGTAATAACATGAAAATCAATATTCTATTATATAAACAAACAATAATTTAAAACAAAAATAGGTAATAAATTTTTTATTCACAGTAAATATGCAATTTTAAAAAGAAAAGTTCGCACTAATTTTTTTTTATTTTAACACACATTTATGTTTCTGAAGTGCTATTTTAAACTTGTTAAATTGTGAACAGAAAAGTATCATTATTTTTTATAATGGCCTTGTTAATTTAGAACTCTCTTCTATCATTCTACCAAAGCCTAACTTGCAACCATTTTGTTTTATCCCTAACTTTATCATTTCTCTCTTTTTTATTTTCATATTTAAGAAGGTTTTCTCTATATTTTTTATTCTTCTCCAAATCTTCTTAAGATGCTTTCGTAATCATGCATTAATACTTGATTTTTTAATATTTACAAATTTATATTTATCTTTTCTAATAATATTTCATTATTTAATAGTTCTTTTGTTACCAAAAGAACTATAATTTTCTTAAATTATTATATATAAACAAATAATAATTTAATAAAAATGTTTTTATAATGTAATATTTTAAATAAAAATATATTTCAATTTTATGTAATTTTTGAATATGTTCACAAGTTAATTCTATTACTCATTTTAAATTAAGAGATCAAATAATTTTAAATTAAGTAATTAATAAAAATATTACGATTATAAAAAGTATTTATGTATTTTTTTTGAAATAGTCTAATTCAAGTTAGTAAAAAGTGATGAAATCAATTGCAAATTGATTAACTAGCATTTAATGTTTTTCATCTTATATGATTAGATGACATCATCCCAAAAAGGAAATAAAGGAGGAAGTCAAGGGGGAATGATATAGGTAGCATTCGTTGGCCAAAAGAAACGCTTCTTATCTTTTGTGACATTTATAACCAACATATTGAAAGGAGTATGAAAAAACTCGGTGGAGTTATTGGTCAAAGGTTACCATGGAAGAAGGTGGAGTAAGAGTTTCAAAAAGTAATCAACTTAACATGGGATAAAACAAAGCTTAAAAATAAGTTTGATTGAATGAGAACTAGATGGAGTTTTTGGAAATAGTTAAAAGGGAAAGAAACGAGATTAGGATGAGATTATGACAAATGAATAATTGCTGCTAGTGAGGAGTGGTGGACTTTGAAGATTAATGTTATCCCTTTTTCCCCAATTTAAGTTATTTTCCTTTACTCTAATGCTAAATAGTTAGTTAAATATAAGTTATTTAATTTTTTTGGAGAAAATCAATTTTAAAACATTTAAAGAGGAAGGGCTTGAACTTGAGCTTGAATGTAAATTGGATCAACTTTTTGGATGTTTGGTCCGAAGAGAGACTACATTTTGTCCTATGGCTGACCCTCCACAAGGACAACGAGAAGTTGACAAGTATATGTTCCTTCTCCACCTAATAGTTATAATGCTCATCATCAATTGTCAGACTATCATGATCATGAGAATATAGATGAGACTAGTGGTCTAAATAATTGGGAAGAAGTGTGGAGAGAACCTGTAACATCCCGTCCCCATATTAAGGGTTAGGACCCGAAACTTCAGTACATGTGAGCTCAAAGAGAAATTAAGACAACGCATTTTCATGCCCATCCATAATGTTAGCATAAATGCACATAAATATTGAATGTTTGCACATAAAAAGTGGTACATGTATTCATTGACAACTTCCGGGTATAAATGATATTAAATGTGATTTTTATTGAAAATGAGGAGTAGAAGGAGTAGAAAGAGTGATCTTGGTATGAGTTGTGATAAGGAAAGATTTAGAAACAAGATTGGTAGTGATCTGGAAAATGTTGACTGAGTATGCTTCAGTCTTTTAGCCACAATGTTTTTTCTAGTCATCCAAACAAGATGATTCTTGATTTGGATTAAACTAGAGATATATGGCTACATTTTGTATGAAGATATCGAATTTCAATTATGTCTCTAAGAGTCTCAAAATTTGTCATGAAGTGAAGAATTGGGTGCAGTGTGGTGTATGAATAAAAAAATTGTCTTCGGACTTTAGGGGTAAATTTGGGATTGATATAAATATATTTGGGCAAAGTTGTCTTCTAGAAGGTTACAAATCTTTCTTTTATCTTTCCAACGGTATATTATATGAAAACTTTGGACATTGGAGTCAAAAGTTATGATTTTATAAGTGGAGGTGTTCTAGAGCAAAAGTAAGTCGGAAGGAAAGTAAGACGAAGTTACTGTTCATCGTCTTAGTTTGACTTTTTGCGTCTTAGTTTGACTGTCTCATTTTGCTTTGTCTCAGTATGACGTCAGCAATTCGTCTCATGACGTCAACATCGTCTCATTTTGGCCAGAACATCTTCTAGTCCAAATTTGATCCTCTAGATGACAGAATTGGTCTTTAAGGTCCTCATAAGAGTTGTAGCTCTTGAAGTCTTCTTTCCAACCAGCTAAAGAACACCTCGATCTGATATCTATAGGGAAAGTTACGATAATTTTCCCAACCTTGTATCGTCTGATGACGTCACTTCGTCTAAAAAATGACATCATATCGTCTGATCCATTTTCGACCCCTCAGATGAAAGAATTTGCCTTCGACTTCTTCATAAGAGTTGTAGCTCTTGAAGTCTTCTTTCCAACCAACTAAAGAACACCTTGATCTGATATCTGTAGGGAAAGTTACGATATTTTTCCCAACCTTGTATCGTCTGATGACGTCTCTTCGTCTAAAAAATGATGTCATATCATCTAATCCATTTTCGACTCCTCAAATGAAAGAATTTGCCTTTGATGTCTTCTTGAGAGTTGTAGATCTCTAAGTCTTCTTTCCAATGGTCTAAAAACAAAATCAATCCGATATTTCTTGTGAAAGTTATGGAAATCTCACCAAACCAGGTTCGTTTTGATTGAGGTCATAAACATGGTTGCTTCTTTTGGCCATAACTTCTTCTCTAGACCTCCAAATGACTTGATTCTTGAACCATTGGTTTCGTAAGATATTGATATACATCTCTAACAAGAATCATAGCCATCTGAACTGAAATGAGAAAGATTTAGTGAAAAGCATGAGACAGGTATAGTGAGTATGTTCTTAAATAATATAGACTGGTGTTATCCCACTGAACATACTTTAGTATTTTGATGTTTTCTGGATCAGTAGAGGTCCAAATGAGATGATTTCTAATTTGTGATAAAATAGAGATATAGAGCTACAAATTATCTGAAGGAAGTGAATTGTAATTCAGTTCCTAAGACTTTCAAGTTTTGGGTGGAAGTTGTGCATAGTATAAGTTATAGACAAGAGCAGTCCGAGAATATTAGAAGTATATCTTTTGAATTACTGAACTAGGTTGAATGGATTTGGAGGCATTAGAAACTTAAGACAAGGGGAAACACTGTCTAGAAGAAAGTGTTTAGAACAGAATGTTCAAGGTTATTTTTGGTAAGACACTTAAGTTTAAAAGAACATAAGCCTATGAGGAAGGATAAAATGGACTTTTTAGACTCGTTAAGGGCATAATTGGAAGAAGTGTTGTCCTGCTTATAAATGAAGAAGAAAAACGTGAATGGGAGGAGAGTAACAGTGATTTATGAAAATGAGTAAGAAACAGAAGAGAGAGAAAACATTAAAAAGAAAGAGAGAGAGAGAGACAAGAGAAAACAAGCTAGGGTTTTAATTTCCTTAGCCTTCAAGAGAGATTTTGAAGTTGTGCAAGAAGAGAAAAAGTAAGAGGAAGAAAAGAGCTTCCATTTGAGCTAAAGATCTCTTCATTTGGTAAGGAATCAAGGTATGATCATTTGAATCTTTGGATTTTTGGAAGGGTTCTAGTTTATGGAGTTTAGAAAAATGCTTGGGTTTAAATATTCTAGAATTAATTTTAGTAATTTTACATTGTGGGATTTTTAAGTGGATCCCTATTGAAAGAGATTTGGTCTGTTTTAGGAAACCAAGAGAATTCTACCCAATAACAAAGGGAAGATAAGTGTGACTCGGAGTTTTGACAAGCAAACTGGGTGGGTAAAATATTTATGGTTATTGTGTTAATGGGCAATGTGCCTAAATGTGTACATATGTTTAAATTGCTAAGCTATGAAAGGGAATTTGATATTATAAGATCATGTGAGATTAGAAAAGAGATGACAAGAAAATGAGTTATGATATAGAGTAACCAAGTGTTCTTGAAGTGTAAGCTTATGAGTAAACTAGACTTATAAAAAGAGCAAAGATTGGAAGGAGCATTTAGAATGATCATGTACAAATGAAGTGCAAGTCTAAGTTCAATGAGACATGTATGAATTTTGAAATGGGAATGAGCATAATATGTGTTCTAAACATACTCGGGATTGTCATAAGCATGCATTGTACATAGTCCATTTATTTAATTGTGAATAAGTGAATGCTTATACGTGTGCAATTATTGATGAGTGTGCAATGTGTGTTTTGCATACATAGGTTGTGCAGGGCAAGTGTCCGCATTCAGACGTTTGTAGACTTTGAAAGCAAATGCTAATTTGGAGCGTACTGTGAGTAGACCTAGATGGTTTTACTTTATTGTTTGTTTGGTTATGTTATGAATTGAGTGATTATGATTATGAATGTGACTTAATTTTTGAATTCCGGACAATGAAGGTCCGATGACTGTGATATATGAATGAAATATTGAAGTGCAAATCGTATGTGAAAATGATTGTTAAATGTGTTAGGAATGGGTATTTGTATTTGTATATAAATGAAATTATGAATTCTCCACTTCAATGTGGAATGCCGGACTAAGATCCGATGACATGAGAAAGTGTTTGAATGGGATATGCAAATGCGAGTGATGCATTCCATTGCATGAATGCATGAAACATAATGACAGTTTTGATCAGAGTAGCCACCGATCAGAGCTACAAGCTCAACGTGTGTAAAAGAGTCTCGAGCTCAAAAGTGAATCAGAGTCTCAGGTTCAACGTTTAATGAGCCTTATATGGGACAGTTATCAATGAGCCCGGTATCCAATGGATATGGGACAGTTCAGGCACTCAGTCACGATAAAATAACAAATGGAAAGAGAGTCTCATGTGCATTGCATATGTATAATAAAAAATGTGATTTCTGATACATAGTATGAATGATTAAATGCACTAAATGTGAAATAAAGTATGATTTGTGAATTATTTGTTATGTGATTGAGTGAGCCATCGATGATGGTCACTCACTGAGTTTGCAAAACTCACCCAAAATTTGCAAATATTTTTCAGGAACTCAGAAGAATACCCCATTAGGCCAACGGGAGTATACCTACAGCATTCAAGTGAAGGATAAAGGTCGGGATCAGTTCGCGTCTGCATTGCATTTCTCTATATTATATTGAATTGTATCTTCCGCAACTTTTTGTGTAAATTTGTATTCTAAAATGATTAAAGTGTTTTGTAATTGTGAAAGGGCTCGAATGGCTATTTGAAAATGGTGTTAACTGAAAATGTTTATGAATGAATGTGGGCCTAATTTGAGTAATGATTTCCGCAAAATGTGTCACGGATTTCAAAAAAAATGTACCGACTTTTGAATGATTGAGTGCTTTAGCACGTCACCCTCTCGGGGCACGAACTCGAATATCACCATCGATGTCGGGTTCGGATGTCGGGTTCGGGTCATTGCGTGAGTGGGGTGTTACAGAACCTACCCCCACCCCTCAAGCTACACATGATGAAGGGAGTGAGAGAACAAGATGCAAAAAGGCTTGACAACATAATGCAATTGATTCAAGAGAGGCTTGACGATATAATGCAATTGATTCAAGAGAGATAGAGTGTAACAATGGAGATGAATATATCCATTACAAAAATTCTGGACACAATGAATATTGGTGCATCACAAAGTACTAGTGCTGGTGCGTCACATCATGATGTTACAAATACTTTGGAAAAAATATGTACTTTACTTGGCTTAGAGACTAATACTCCTGAATTTTACTTTTCTTGCATGTTGATTGAAGATCCGCAAAGAAGATCCATTTTTTTTACCAGATGATATAAAAAGAATTGAATAGATAAAGTTAATGTATGAGTATGACAAACAAAAAAAACATTAAACATAGTTTCTATCTATCCATTACTATGTTTTGTTTATTGTTTTTATTATTTGTGCACTTATGTTGACATCGTGTATTTTAAGACATTATGAATTTGGTTAGCTTATTTTATTATATTATGTTATCTTGTTAGTAATCTATAATTTTATTACGTGCTATACTATTTATTTCTTTATATTTAGACATTTAAGTGTCTTGTTTATTTACAATATAATTGTAAGGCCCCAAAATATACCCAGGTTGAAATAATACATGTTTATGAAAGTACATGTGTGATATGAATTAGAATTTTGCTATGATTAGAATATGAAAAACTT
>JANIPN010000218.1:73444551-73462814 GCA_027478595.1 Erythroxylum anguifugum
CTAGACAAGTCACCTTATAGGTAACGTGACATAATAAGTCGCCTTGTATCACATACAAGTCGCCTTATCCCTACACTTTGGACATAGGTCTAACTGGAATGACAAGCTCACCCTCATCACACACGCCATCTCCATGGTGGTCCTTACTCCTACTCACATCAGTCCCTCCCTCCTTAAGAAGATTTGTCCTCGAATCTAAACCCATATCAAAAGGAGAAAGATCAGTAATATTAAAAGTTACAGAAACAGAATACTCACCTGGCAAGTCAATCTTATAGGCGTTGTCATTTATCTTCTCCAACACCTAGAACGGACCATCATCCATAAGATCCAGCTTGGATTTCCACTGGGTAGGAAACCTCTCCTTCCTCAGATGCACCCAAACCCAATCTCCAGGTTTAAAAGTCACCAACTTTCGCCCCTTGTTGGTTTGCTTCGCATACACCCTGTTTATATGCTCAATGTGTTGTCTCGCCTTCGCATACAAGTTCCTAACCATCTTGGCTTTCCTCTTGCCATTTGTACTAGATAAGTCATGGAAGAGTAAAGATACCAAATCCAATACAGTCAAAGGATTAAAACCATATACAAGCTCAGAAGGTGAATAACCTGTGGTGGAATGCACACATATATTATATGCAAACTCAATAAATGGCAAACAATCACCCCAAGTTTTCAAATTTTTACCAACTACAACATGCAACAAGGTACCTAAGGTTCTATTATCAACCTCAGTATGTCCATCTATCTATGGATGACAGGTAGTAGAATAAAGCAATTTAGTACCCAACTTTCCTCACAGAACACGCCAAAAATCACTTAAAATTTTAGCATCTTTATCCGAAACAATAAACCTAAGAATACCATGCAATCTACAATATCCCTAAAGAATAAATCAGCAACAAGCACAGCATCATCAGTATTATGACATGCAATAAAATGCACCATCTTACTAAATTGATCAATAATAAAAAAGATGCTATCATACCCATTCTTTGTTCTAGGTAGTCCTAAAACAAAATCCATAGAAATATCAACCCAAGGTTCAGTAGGCACAAGTAAAGGGGTATACAATCCATGGGGTTTAACAGTAGATTTTGTCTGTCTACATGCAATGCATTTAGCACATACACGCTCAACATCCTTGCACATATTAGGCCAATAGAAATGTTCATGTAAAATATCCAAAGTGTTAGTAACCCCAAAATGACCCATCAAACCACCATTATGGGTCTCATGCACTAATAAAGCTCGCAAATAATAATCAGGCACACATAGCTAATTACCACAATACAAATATCCATCATGCCTATAAAATTTATGAAATGCAACATGCTCACAAGCAGCATATGCAGTAGCAAAATCATCATCAGAAGTATACATGTCCTTAAGCTGCTCAAATCCTAATAATTTAGAACGAAAAGTAGAAATTAAGGAATACCTCCTAGATAAAGCATCAACTACCACATTTTCCTTCCCTTGCTTATAATGTAGCATATACGAAAATGTCTCCAAAAACTCCACCCAAGTGGCATGTCTCTTGCTCAGCTTGCCCTATCCCTTCAAGTGCTTTAGGGACTCATGATCTGTCCAAATGACAAACTCTCTGGGTTGAAGGTAATGTTGCCACACCTCTAATGCTCTCACCACAGCATAAAGCTCCTTGTCATAGGTCGGATAATTGAATTGTGCACCACTCAGTTTTTCACTGAAATAAACTATTGGTTTGTTTTCCAGCAAAAGCATAACACTTATACCAATACCAGAAGCATCACATTCAGCCTCAAAAGCTTTCTCAAAGTTAGGCAAACACAGAACAAGAGCAAAATACAAATTTTCTTAAACAAATTAAACGTATGCTCTTATTTTTCACCCCATGTAAACCCTTTCTCCTTCTTGACTATTTTAGTCAAAGGAGCATCAATGGTAGAGAAATCTTTCACAAACCTCCTACAGAAGCTAGTAAGTCCATGAAAACTCCTCACCTCACTATCACTCTTAGGCGTCAGTCATTCCTGGATAACCTTCACCTTTTCCTCATCAACTTTAACTCCCCTAGAATTGACTACAAACCCCAAGAATACAAGCCTATCAATGTAAAAAGTACACTTTTTAAGGTTCACATATAGTTTCCCCTATCTCAATACATCCAAAACACATCTCACATGCATGACATGCTTATCAAGATTAGTATTATATATCAAGACGTCATCAAAGTAAACAACCACAAATTTTCCAAGAAATGCACGCAACACATTATTCATTAACCTCATAAAAGTGTTGGGTGCATTAGTTAAACCAAATGGCATAACTAACCACTAATATAACCTATATTTAGTTTTGAAAGAAGTTTTCCATTCATTTCCTAGTTTCATTCTAATTTGGTGGTATGCACTTTCCAAATCAATTTTGGTAAAGATACATGCACCATGCAATTCATCAAGCATATCATCTAGTCTAGGAATATGATGACGATACTTTACAGTGATTTTGTTGACAGCTCTGCAGTCTACACATGTCCTCCAAGTCCCATCTTTCTTTGGCACCAGCAACACAGGCACTGCATAAGGGCTTAAGCTCTCCCTCACATGCCCCTTCTCCAGTAACTCACTCACCTGCTTTTAAAGCTCCTTTGTCTCTTTATGATTACTCCTATAAGCTAGGTGGTTCGAAATCTGAGCTCCGGGCATAAAATCAATCTGGTGCTCTATGCCTCTCAAGGGTGGCAGTCCCTTAGGCATCTCCTTAGAAAAGACATCAGTATAATCCTACATAAGAGAAGCAAATACACTAGGTAAAGTATCAAGAGGGTTAGTTTCAGAAACCAAACACTCTCTGTATCTCACAACCACTAATGCTCTTTTCTCTTCAGTTTCTATTCGTAAATCTCTTCCCTTGCCAAACAAGCTCACTTTTCTCTCTTTCTTTCCACTCTTCTTTTCACTCACTAAGCTCTTCTCTCCTGCACATCCCATTTTCTTTTCCTAACCTGTGTAACCACTCCATTTTGGGCCAATCTCTCTTTTTAAAGCTCACTACCCAATCTCTCCTCACTTTTACTTGCTTTTAACTGGTCCAAGTACAATTCATGAGGTGATAAAGGTACAAGAATGAAATTCCTACCCTTAAACTTAAAAGAGTACCTATTGGTATACCCATCATGTGCTACCCACCTATCAAATTGCCAAGGTGTCCCAAGTAATATATGACCAGCCTCCATGGGTACGACATCACACAATACCTCATCCTCATATCTACCCACTGAAAATGGCACTCACACTTGCTTGGTCACTTTCACATCAGCACTATCATTAAACCATTGTAACCTGTATGCTCTGGACGTTTCCTACAAGGTAATCCCAATTTTTCCACCATAGTCACACTAGCTACATTGGTACAACTGCCACCATCAATGATCAGGTTGCATACTTTGCCACCAACTATACATCTAGAATGAAACAAGTTTTCTCTCTGATCAAAAATCTCATCTTTAGCCCAAGTACTCAATACTCTCCTAACTACAAGCAATTCACCCGTGGCATCCTTCTCACCACAATCATCATCATAATCACAATCATCACAATAAGGCAATAATTCGGTATCACATATATCATTATCGGAATCTATCACCCCATTATCCCTCATATACATTAATTTCTTATTAGGGCATTGTGATGCAATATGTCTATGACCTAAACACCTAAAACATTTAATGCTAGAATTTTTACTAGAAGAAACTTAGGCGTTAGGTGTATCTTTAGGGTCGGACCCTACATTCAACTTTTTGGGTGTCTCCTTGAAGTTCAGCCCCTTGTCTTTCGACTTCTCCTCTCTCTTGGCTCATTTTGAACTCTATGATTGGTTAGAATTCACCCCACTCCATGCTGTTACTCTAGCTTTGATTTGTTTCTCTACCTTCATGGCCATGTTCACCATGTCCCCAATCTCCATGTAGTGTTGCAATTCTACCACATTAGCTATCTCCCCGTTCAAACCATTCAAGAACTGTGCTATGGTTGCCTCTAGGTCCTCCTCTCTATTAGCTCGGATCATAGTTATCTCTATCTCCTTGTAATAGTCCTCCATTAATTTAGACCTCTGAGTGAGTCTCTGAAGTTTCTGATACATCTCCTTATAATAGTATGACTGTACAAACCGCCTCCTCATGCAAGCCTTCATGCTTGCCTAAGTAGCAATCGGTCTCTCCCCATTTCGCCTCTTGGAAGTCACCAACTGGTCCTACCATATCAATGCATAGTTAGAAAACTCAACAGCAACAAGCTTTACCTTTTTGTCCTCTGAGAAATTATGGCACTCAAAAATCAAATCCACCCTCCTTTCCCACTCCAGGTAAGCCTCGGCATCATTCCTATCCTTGAAGGCCAAATTTTGCATCTTAATGGATTTGAGGTCTCTATGTCGCCTATCATGTGGCTCAGCTCGCTATGCTCTCCTAGGCATGCGCACGTCTGGCTCCTCCTCCTCATCATCATACAAGTAATCCTTATACTCGTACCTAGGCAGTTGACGACGAGGTGGTGTTGGGGGTTGACGTCGCGCATCACGCCTTCCTTGGGGCTCTCCTCGCCCTCCATGCCTAATCTCTACAAGCTCCTAGTCATGTCTCTCCAAATCCTCCCTCAATTCATTGAATCTTATATCCATTCTCTTGAAATGTTGTTGCATAGCTTTCAAAGTGAAAGCAATCAACTCCCCTCCTTGGTTACCCTCATGTGATCCTTCCTGAGACATTTTAATGGCTAGTTTCCTGCAAAACAAATGTTAGCAATAAAACAACCTCACACACTCCCTCACGTGTTTCACTCAAATGATGTCACTCCCCTCGTGTTTAAGTCACGGCAATAACTCTCTCAAATAAGCTCACACACACTGCCTTTTACCTCTCAATCTCCTCTGAAATCCAAGTTACACTTCGGAATTCAAGCATCAATCGATCATTAACCCAAAGTGGAATGTAAGTTCGAATTTAACAAACAATAATTTTCCCAAATAGCGATCACAATGTGTAACACAACAAGCCGAGATAAGACAATGTAGAATTCAATCCAAATAAAACAAGTAACAATCGAATTTTAAGGCCCTTTTTTCTTATATATATATATATATACGTACAACGTTCTTTTCTTTTCACTTTTCTTCATTTTTTTCATTTTTTCATTTTTTATATTCTATTCGTCGTCGTTTTCTTTTTTTTTCTTTTTTTTGGCCGATTACAAGAAGATAAATAAATCAAGAATCCAAGAAACCCTAGGTTGAAATTTTCACACCCTAGGTCTGGTTAAACAGCTGACGGTATCAAAGAAGAACAATGAACAAAAGTAAACAATCCCTAGCTGCGAAAAGACGTAAATAAGAATTTACCTTAAGCCATAGCTCTGATACCAAAATAATGCGAGCGAAAGAGATGCATGGATTGATGATGGTCTGTACGTGACTCTTAGGATTAATGTTGACGCTTCGACTTTGTAGAATGGTGAAGATTTCTTGATTCTTTTGGTTCGGCTATGATGTTCTTCAATAGTACAAAATTAACGCAATTGAAAAGAAAGGAATTCGCTCCTACTAGACCTCAGGAAAACCTGTTCCAAGCAACCTAGATGATGGGAATTAATTCCAAGAAATTGAACCAAACAAACTCGCCATAATTTTGACGAAATTGATAAGTGAATCATTGATTCCTAATGTAACAAGAACAAGAGGTGAAAATCCTCACTTTGTGGCTTGCGGCAACACAAGAATAATCTGATTTCAAAGTTGTCTTTCCCTAACCCTAAAGAGGGTATTTATACCTAGGTCAATTAATAAAAGACTTGGGTTAAATAATATATAAAAGTCCAAAATAAATTTAACTTAAAACAAGTCCAAAATAGAATAATAAAACACGCCTAGACCTGGTTCAACGCGCCCCTAAGTCTGATCGTAGGCATGCCTCTCCTCTTGGGCTTAAGTGATGATACGTAGCCCAATACAATGGTCTTCAAGTCCTAAAAGAGTCAAATCCAAAGATTTGAGATAAATGAATTAATTTGAGTTGTGATTTAGATAACTCTCCTCCAATAGGCTTGGTGTGCTTCACCCTCTCCACAAATTGGCCCACATGTGCATAGAGAGCCTCCTTGAGTCTCTCGGTCCTAGCTTTGGACATAGGTCCAACTAGAATGACAAGCTTGCCCCCATCACGCACGTTATCTCCATGGTGGTCCTTGCTCCTGCTCACATCAATATATATCATGCCTACTAAGTTTTTAGCATTATTGTTAGGTAACCGAGTAGTTTTTAAAAAATTAGTAATTATTATTTTTTAGTTGTGTACATTCATTTTCTTATTTTACTTTTGTTATTTTTATATGTTTTCTTATTTTGTTTTGCTTTGTTCTTGTGTACTCAGATTTCAAGGATAATTCTGGTGTAAGACAATAAGCAGACGTTTCATATTTCTTAAAGAAGACCAATAACTTGAGAGAACACTATATTGAAATAAAAAAGAATGGACAAAGCAAGAATTTAAAGATACGTCGTAAGTACAACCTAATAATATGTAAGAAGAATATAAAAAATGATGAAATATGCTAAACCATTTCTCATACAGATATAATCAAGCATTATAAGGTCAAAGATAAATGCTAATTAATCCAATATCAAGCCCACTGTAATTTAGATGTTATAAAATTATGTACAATTTGATGGATTATCCTAAAAGTTGATGGATCTTTTTTTGTTCCATCTCTACTACAGAACTGAACATGAGAGTTTCTGCTCATCCAACTCCTCGCGAATGAAATGATTAATTTTTTTAAAAAATATATATGTATAATATTATCAATTATGGGAACCTTTTCATTTAATTTGTTTACTAATCTCTGCATATTATATCTGACCAACTGCTCATCCTACCTCCTCTTTATTCTTGATAGCCCATCTTTGTTTCAGTAGAGTCTTTCAGTGGCATATTTCAGTCTTCTTTCCCATTACTTAGAAAGAGTGATCCATCGGTTCAGGTACAAGATACTATCATTACCACCCGGACAATTAGACATCCAACTCGTAAGCACAATGACCTAATTGCAAAAGCAGAGCTATAAGCATCCTACTTCTAATTGTTGTTTCAACAACCCTTTTAGTTTTTGAATCAAATAAGCCATTGTATTTCCTAATAGTTAGTATTTGTTGGAACAAAAAAAGACCCGTAATCGTGGGTTCGTTTATGAAAATAAAAAGGAAACTTATTGGAAAAAATAGAATATATATTTTTATTTCATTTTTAAATTTATTTCTATCTTTTTAATAGATTTCTATAAAATATTAAAAATATTAAAATATAAAATAAATATATTTTGAATGGATTGAATAAAAAACATTTATAGTTATGTTATATTATACTTAATCTTTTCGTTATAGATTCTACTTATTTCATTTTTATCGTTTTATATTTGTAATTTTATTTAAGTATTTTGACTTAGGATTATAATCTAGATTCTAACGAATTGGTGTGGTATATTCATATAATAACATATGAACAATAAGAACTAGCATTATTATTGAGACTAGAACTCATAGGGAAGAAAATAGATTTATGGATAGAATCAAATATGCATTATTTACAAACAAAAGTATTCGGTTATTAGGAAAAAAATCAATATACTTTATGGATATATGGAAAAATATTCTATTTGGAAAAATATTGCATCCAATAGGATTTAAACCTATACCAAAGGTTTAAAAGACCTCTGTCCTATCCATTAGACAATGGACGCTTTTCAATTTTGTATTTTCTTAGTTATTTTTTTGTACTGATAAAGAGAAAATATTGACAAAAATTTCGAAAATTGCATATTGAATTAATTCAATTATAAAATCAATTTGTTATTGTTAAAATTTAGAAATTATAAAAAGAACTTTTTATTATATAAAAATATATAAGAAATAAATAAGAAATAGATTATTAATAGAATCTATTTAGATAAAATTAGATAAAATAAAATTAAGTTAGATAGGAATTCTTGAACCCAAAAATTAAGAATAATCAGCTTTTCATTAACTAGAATATGACAACAACTTAGAATAATGAAATAGGTTATATTTGTCGAGAAGTGCAAAATCATATGGATACGATCCTCATTGTACATCTTGATTAATTGGATCGTTTCTTTGTGGATTTTGATATGAAACTTTTGTAGATGCATTTCTGGGTATTCCTTTTTGCGTATGACATCGCCACTCCCCTTGGTGGAATTCACTAATTCAGAACTGATTTGACACAAAGAAAGAAATGGAAAAACAAAAAAATGTGTGAATTCACAAAAACTTTATGTGAATAGAAAGTAAAAAATAGATATCAAAGTTGTTTGATGATTCAATAATCTTATTAATTGAATTTAGAGTTTGTAGTTACTTCGACTAGAGGAAAATCTTATCAATGGAATAAAATAATGAATTCATAATTTATTGGTTGATTGTATCATTAACCATTTCTTTATTTTGGTGCGAGGAACTTATCATGAATCCATTGATTTCTGTTGTTTTCGTTATTGCTGCTGGTTTAGTTGTTGGGCTTGCTTCTATTGGACCTGGGATTGGTCAAGGTACTATTGTAGGCCAAGCCGTAGAAGGCAATTTAATACTATTATTTCAATAATATTATTCAATACAATATTAGGAAAATTGAAACAAAAGTCTTTTCTCACACTTATTATATTCTACATTAGAATTCCACTGTCGGAATCAAAATAAATATATTATTTTATCCATCATTATGGAAATATTTCGTACATGAAGATAGATAAACTATTTCACTTACATATTTATTTCCAAATTAAAAATAAGACATTAAAACTATAAATTCGGTTTAACGGAATTTGAGATTAGTATTTAATCGCATAACACGTACACTAATTGTATTTCCGCTTACTTACATAAGCTAACCTATTGTTCTTCATTTCTAAATATAACTTCAAAAGTCACTTAAATACAATATTTTACTCATTCTAACTTACCAATTTCTTCAAACACTATCTCACCCAATTTAATTCACCATATAATTATCATACATGATAAGTCACGGTTATGATCCTTGTCCAGAATTTATACCTTTACTTGTTCCTAAATTTTCACATAGTAGACGTTCACATTAGGTTTTAAGGTCTTCTCGACATTTGTTCCCCTCTATCTCTAGTTTCCAAATCATCAAAAATCAGGTCATTTGAAGTTTTAAATCAAGAAACATGCACCAAACATCACAAGCTGCTTCAACACAAGGGTAGCATCAGATCACCATTTTCAATCTCAAATTCCAATATGATTTAGCCAGAATTAGGTCAGGGTCACTTCTAGGAATTTTTAGTACTGTGTCTTAAGTTTCATGTCCAGTTAGAATAACCCAATTTGGAGGTTTTTAGGTCGATTTATGGCTAAAACAATGGGACTGGTTCAAACAAACCTAAGACAAAATTCTGTTACACTTTACTCTCTTGTCATATTTAACTAATTCTATGCAAAGAAATACTAAAATAACACCAAGGCAACATTGATTTTAAACACATTCAGCCCATACTAGAAACGTACAAAAATTAGGAATTTAAGCTAAGAAAACTTACCACTTTTTCCTCCAATCTTTTGGGTATTTGTTAAACACTTTTACTTGATCAAGATCTCTTCAAATCTCCATCAAAACCATCAACAATGGAAGTCATCTTCTTCCCGTCTCCTTAGCCTACCTTCACACTTGCTTCTCTTCTTTTCACTTTTGTTTTTGGTCTCTCACGTTTACTCTCTCTCAAACACTCATGGTTATGTTAAAGAATGAAGTTAAATGTCTTACTTTATGCTTTTTTATACTCATTTAATGGATTCCACATGTCACCTTCCTATTGGTTCTCTTTTAATGTCACCTTCCTATTGTCCTTTAATGCATTTAATTCACTAACTAACTGAAATAAATTCCAAAAACATTTCACAACTGTCTTATCGTTAAATTAACCATGAAATACTCGAATTAGGGTTAATACTTATTGATTGGATGTTTTAAAATTTTTCGAATGAGTTTAAAATCATTAATACCCATTACTTTCCAAAAAGGGCATTTTAGTCCTAAACTTTTGAAACTCCCGAAATCCATCTTACCGGACTTATTTTTGATCGATTTCATTATCATTGGACTCTACTACTTATTATGGATAATTTTCAATATTTTGGGGTTAGGTCCCCCAAAAATCATTATTCATTCAAAAATACAATTCACCGAACATAAAAATATACAATCAATGAAAGGAAATGTTCGGGGGTTTATAATCACCCCTCCTTATACAAATTTAGCCCTCGAATTTTAACTAATCATACATGTTCAAAACAAGTGGAGATACAATGCACGCATCTGCTACTCAGGCTTCCATGTAACTTCCTCTACCGCATGATTCCTCCACAGTACCTTAACCAAAGGAATGATCTTATTATGTAGAACTTGTTCTTTGCAGTTGAGGTTCTATACAGGTTCCTCCTCAAAAGTCAAATCTTCCTTTAGGTTCACCGGTTGTGCTGTAATTACATACAAAGGGTCCGCTAGGTCTTACGAAATATATATACATAAAAGACGTTGTGAATCCTCGCGAATTCATCTGGTGGCTTCAATTGATATGCCACTGACCCAATTCTTTATGTGATCTTATACGGCCCTATGTAGACTTAGTTTACCGCATTTCCCAAATCTAAGTACACCTTTCCAAGGGGAAATCTTAAGAAAAACTCTTATCTCCAATTTCAAATTCAAGATCTCTACGACGATTATTCTCGTAGCTTTTCTGCCTATCCTGGGGTATCTTTAATCTATCCTGAATAACTTGAATTTTATCTGTTATCACCTGTACAAGCTCGAGACCTATCAGTTTCCTTTCACCTACCCCATCCCAACATATTGGTGTTCTGCATTTTTTTCCATAAAGTGCCTTAAAAGAGGTCATGCCAATATTGGCCTGACAATTGTTACTGTACGTGAACTCTATCAGTGGTAGGTGCATGTCTCAATTCTCCCTAAACTCGATAACATAGGACCTAAGCATATCCTCAAGTATCTAGATAATCCTTTCTGACTGTCCATCCGCCTAGAGGTGAAAGACTATGTTAAACTTCAAGCGTGTACCTAAGGCTTTCTGTCAACTGGGCCAAAAACTTGATGTAAACCTAGGGCCATGGCCTGAGATAATAAAGATCGGCGTACCATAAAGTCTCACTATCTCATCCACATACAGCTGGGCTAACTTGTTTAAAATATAATTATTCTCAATTGAAGGAACTGTGCGGACTTTGTTAACTTGTCCACTATTACCCATATAACATCATACCACTTCTAACTCCATGGAAGTCGTACTGTGAAATCCATAGTAATCTTCCCCCACTTCTATTATGAGATAAGACAAGGTTGTATTAATCCCGCATACTTCTGATGTTCTGCTTTTACCTGCTGACAGTTTAGACACTTAGAAATGAATTCTGTTATTTCCTTTTTTATTCATTTCCACCAATAGTGTTCTTTGAGAGTGTGGTACATTTTTGTGCTATCCGAATGCATAGCGTAAGTTGAGGAGTGAACTTCCTCTAAGATCTCTTACTTTAAGTCTCCTATATCTGGTACACATAATTGTTGCCCTCTCATCACTATAACATCTTCCTTGATGGTAAGATCCATTTTCTGCCCAGTCTCAACGTCTGTATTCAATTTCATCAATTGTGGATCTTGTTTCTGTCTCTCTCTAATTTGATCCACCAAAGATAGGACAAATGTGAAAGGTAGCAATTAATGCCCCTGAGTCTGTCATATCCAATCTCACTCCTAGAAACCTCATTTCAATATATCATCTTTGGTTGTGCTATCAAACTGTTAGGTCTCCTACTTAAGGCATCAACCACTCTATTGACTTTTTCAGGGTGGTACTCTATCGTAAAATCATAATCTTCTATTAACTTCAACCACCGCTTCTGCCTCATGTTTAGTTCCTTATGAGTAAACAAATATTGCAAACTCTTATGATCCTTGAAAATCTTACTGAAAACACCATCCAAGTAATGCCTCCATATTTTCAAGGCAAAAAAAAACTACTGCTGTCAATTTTAGATTATGAGTGGGGTAATTCTGCATGAGTATACACCCTAGCTCCTGTCTCGAGGCATCACTATACACTACAAATCGATCAGTCCTTGTCAATAATGTAAGTATAGGAGTTGTCATCAATCTTTATTTCAATTCATCAAAACTTCATTGACATGCATCTGACCACTCAAACTTCCCCTCATTTCATGTTAACTTGGTCAGTAGTGTTATTATATTGGAAATTCCTTCAACAAATTTCCTATAATAGCTTGTCAATTATAAAAAAACTCTTGACTTCTGTTATAGTGGTGGGAGGTCTCTAATTAGTAAAAACTTCAATCTTTTGGGTATCCACACTAAGTCCCTCGGATGAAATAACATGACCCAAGAAAGCAACCTTATCTAATCAAAACTGACACTTACTGAACTTAGCATGTAGCTTGTTCTCTCATAAGGTCTGTAATATTATTCGAAGGTGTTCTACATACTCCTTATTACTGCCCGAGTACACCAATATGTCATCAATAAACGATCACAAACTTATCTAGGTACTCTAAAAACACCCCATTCATCAAATTCATAAAAGCAGCTGGTACATTCGTTAATGCAAAGGACATAACTAAGAGTTCATAATGCCTATACATCGTCCTAAAGGCACTTTTCAAAACGCCCTTAATTCATTTGCGAAGAATTTAGTCATATAAAATAATTAAAATATACTCACAATTTGCTAGTCTCCATAAATAGAAACTTCTTCTTCTTCTTCATTATTATTAATATAAAAATAATTTTCTTATTATTAGTATTATTATTTATATTTATTTATTTGTTTATTATTATTGTTAGTATTATATCATTTTATTCTATTTTCTCTTTCTCTCCCTTTTACGTGAATCATTTAAAAACCTCTACTAGTTAAAAGTAAGCCTGGTTATTATTCAAACTTCCAAAACCTCGCGTGTCAACAATGGGAGTTGTTATTATTGTTATTTTCCTCCATTATTTTTACTATCTTTAACTTTTTCTTTTATTTTTATATTTTGAACATTGGAGATAATATGCAACTTAATTCCGCGGGGGATTAATCATTTATAAGACTTGTTTATTTTGCCATAATAAGCTTAATATGGAACAATTCCAAGAAAATTTGTAACCTAATTATCTTAAATTATTAATTTAAGTCAAATATAATTAATTTAAATCATATTTAAAACATAAAGAATTTTTATAAAATATTTTAAACCATAAAAGAGGTCTATATCTTTTACCCTAAAATATATCTATATATAAAAAGCTTAAGAGTAGATTTATATATTTATCCATAAAAAAACTATGCATTTTTTTAATCAATTTTGATAAGCTCCCGAGTAAAACGTTCATGAAAAAGAATAAAAAAATTCACAAGCTCACACCATAAAAACTGAAAAGAAAAAAAAATACATTCAATTTCACTAAAAGGCACATCCATAAATGTCACCTTTAGATTGTCCAACCACTAGGTCTTTTTTCCAACACTTCCCATGGTATATATGTGGAATTGCCAATATCATGGTATACAACACTCAATGCTTCAAAAATTATTAATCCCCTAGCAATGTTCACTAGAAATGTAGTAACGAAAACCAAAGTACAAATGTAAAATGTTCGAGTTGTACCTCATCTCATTGCTAAGATTTCCAAAGCCACCTTTAGCAGGATGCTCTGAAAGTTCTTCAAGATTATTTTTAACTATCCTTTCAAGACTGTTAAAATACTTATCATTTTATTTACCCCGAATTTTGACTCTCAGACTCCACTGAAGCTTTCCCTCTGGTAAAGGGATGGACTTTGGCAAGCGTAATGGCACCTCAAACTGACCAAAAGTTGTCAAAGGTGAAGGTAGATAAAGGTTTTCAGGCTCAATCTGCACATTCAGCTGCCTTACCACCTGAATGTAAACCGATCTTATCAGTGAGGTGGAAACAAACAGCAACAACAAAACTTAAAGAGCTAATTCCGCAAACCCCAGTAAAAAATTTCATAGCTCTGCCGAAGTTCAAATCCAAAAGCTAATCAGAAGTTACATCTCTAAAAGTGGGGCAAAAAGATCACCAGAAGCATCTAAATCTTCAAGACAAATAAATCTCCACAAGCATCAAAATGTGACATCTAGAACTTAGAATTACAAACAGCAATTTAACAAGAATGATGGCATTTATCAGCTTATTGCAGTGAAATAAAACTATCAGTTGATGTGCCATAAAAGTAAAGTTACTACATTAGAGGTTAATCTTTTTGCTAGTGTTAAATCAATTTATATTAACAATTAAATTCCTGAAATTTGAATCGGTGTAAATTCAATTATATTAGAAAAATATGTAACATTTTGAATGACTAACACCTCTAATGTACCGAAAAAAAACAAGAAAAGGTTATCATTACTCTCTAATGTCTTTGATCCATAAAAACTCAAATCTGCAAATCATCTACCCAAAATCCATTTGTTTCTTTCCCTTGTTACAAGCTCATTATTCAGCCAAGCACCAACAGTACTTTGTTTCCCTTTCCCACTCCAGATGAACTCGGTATACCTGGAAGCCATTGTTTTCAACAGAACCATAACAGCAAAATTTGCTGCTATGACAACTCGCAAGAATTTCCACCTTAATCACTACAACTCAACCATGTGCCTACCAAAAGAATGCACTATTCAGTGTGCTCATGCATATTAGACTCCACATAATACATGCCTAGGTTAGAAAAAAATCATTAGAAATAGCATAAGTTATGAATAGTTAGAATGCCTTATACCCAAATTAATCTTTTTTAAAGTTAATAATTCCAAATATACTTAAAGAAATAAGGCCATCTCAAGGAAAAAGTTTTCCTGGTGGTTCAATGGAAAAGACTACCGAAGAACAATACTGTACCTCATTTACAATATCATCTTTTGTCACGGGTGAAAGAATTTCAATAGGTTCATCTTTTGATGCACGAGCTCGGAACTTTAAAGCATTAATACCTGCCCTAATTGTCTACAAGAAGAGAAAACGACTTGTAAGACTTAATTAACAGGTAACAATGACACAGCATACAATTGGAAGTTGCAAGCAGATCCAGCAAAATTTCCAAAGGTAAATGCAAAGCCACAGTAAGGGTACTAGGCAACTCGATAGCACTTCAAAGAGAGGGAACAAACCAGTGGGGTACTATCTAAGCGTTTCGCCGCCAATTCATATTCTTTCATCTTATCTTCCCTACCATCTTTAACTACTTTGACCTCTTCTTCTTCCTCAGCTTGGAACATCTAATGAGCACACCAATGATTAGCAGTTATCAAGCAAAATTGCACACTGAATCATGGAAACCAAGACTAAGACAACTGGTAGGCAACTGTACAGAAACACACAAGTGTGTGAACACAAATGCAAGAAAATGAGAGGCATACCTTGCGCTGCTCCTTGATGAGATGAGAGAACTTGTCAATGTTAGGAACAGCAAGCAGTTTGGGCATAAGGTGGTTACGGAAATATCCAGGCGCAACCTTCACCGTCTGGCCTGCTTTCCCAAGTTTATCTATGTTCTGCAAGAACATAAATCAATTATCAACATCATATCGTGCAAATAATTCACAAGAATCATATACATCACCCAACACTTACCTTTGTAAGAATAACTTCCAACTTTCTGTATCGAACTCCTTGACAAGCATATAGTAGTTGTAAAGGACAATCAAAGCTTTTAACTTTAGTTTCTTGAACAATTTTCCTTAAGGCATTTCGGCCATAATGAATGAAAGCCATTTGACAAATTATGCGCCTGTTTCGAAACAAATGTGAGAAGATAGAAATGAAGGATTTTGAGACAGAAACTCTTGGGGTAATAAATCAAGAAACAAACATCCTTCAAGACATTGTCTTTCAGGAAGGTGCTCCAAAATCCAAATTCAAAATCAACCCATTTTTCTTTTTAAGTTTCCCCAAATGGGTACGTTCGTGTTTCAAAACCTGATTTGTTAAATCGTTACGAAGCGGGTCTCTACACAGGAAACTCAGTAGTTTAAGGAGCAGAACATAGTTGAAACCCTTCCCTTAGCTAAGGATCCGAGATAGAAAGAACGCAACAATCTTAAATGAAAACAAAAAGAAAAGAAAATTAATAAGCAGAAGAAATGGAAGCGAACTGAATGATTAACAGTACCCAATAGAAAGCTCACCCAATCCATGCCTGGATAACTCCCCTGTGCACTCATGCACACAGGCATATTGATAAATGAGTGTGCAAGTATACACAAGTGCTTTGTGCTTCCAAGTTTGCAACAGATGCATACATAATATCACTTTCTAGCATTTAGAAATCTATTCCTATCAGTTACTCCAAGAAAATATTTGACTAGCACAATATGTAATAGGGTAACAGCATCCCTGTTGTTGGGTTGAAGAAGCAAACCTGTCCCACATTGGAGCTGTGCTCAGAGCAAAGTTAAGCACAGAGAACATTCCATTCAAGGTCAAAATCATACAGACAATATATAAACAATTCAAAAGGAGGCACATCGTAAAATTCCAATTATTTGTTATGGGGCACTATAGAATCCACATATCTACACCAAAATTCATGAACAAGCAAACTTTTAGATGATGCAACAAAGTGATTGTAATTATCACTGGTACTAAGGACTAATACAGTAAACAATCAAAGAGAATAGAGAACACTGACAAGAAGGAAAATCGTGCTATTTACTCTCCTCGTTGATATCGACTAACAAAAGACCAAAAACAACAAGGAGGTGTTGCCTGATGCGATTCCTATCTGGCCTAACAATATCAGACAGCCGTATACGGCAAAGATACCTATACCTCTCGACGCCGACAGTTCTTTTTTCCAAAACGAAGCGACGGCGATAGGAACACAAGATTCGAATTGGACGGCGACGGACGACCGGAAGATGTGGTTGTTCTGGACAGACAAACCGACGGATTGAATTGGGAATTCTTCGAATATAATCGAGCTCCCAAGCGTTTAACCGATCATTGTCCTGAGTATTATAATTTGGCACATAAGAGGGATGGATGACCCTCTATAAACACAAGATATTAGGGATTTGTTTTGGAGAAAAAGCTTGTAGTTTTAACTTACTAGAAACAAAAACAAAGCTTCCTCCGCTGCAGCTCAAATGTAAAGAAGAAATAACATTCGAAGAACTAACCTTTGAGAAGATGAGATATTGAGCAGAAGCGTGGTGACTGATCAGAAGAAACAGAGCAGACGTTTTGGTAGCCGAAAATATTTTTTTGCAAAACGAGAAAAGCCCAAACTTTAACTTTTAAAAAAGTTAGTATTTAAATTTTTTAAAAAGTTATTTTTACTTTAAAAATATTTTTAAAATTTACATATAAACACTTAATTTTTCCTTAAAATAATTTTTGCGGTAAAAAAAAATACTTTCGAAAAGTTAAACCAAACATGCTCTAACCTTGAGTTGAAACAAGCCTTAACAGGTTTCAACAAAAAACCCTGGCTCCGTTCATTCTTATATACGCTGCGTTTTATTTAAAGAAAATGCTCTGTTGTAAATTTATTACTTAAGAAAAATATAAACTTATCATAAATTTATTATTTGACGTTGATAAGAATAATAAAAAAACAGAAAATTATTTTATTGCAAGTGACAAGAAGATTGTATTTTTAAATAAAAATATATTTTCTATTAACAAAAGTATGTATTTGACCTTAATTTATAAAAAAGGAGAATTATTACTATTAAAATATCTTATATTATAAAACAAAGAAAAATATAAATTGAATATATATTGTTAAATTAATGATGCAAAACATTATTTTCTATTATTGCATATTTCATACATTATTACTTCTATATTCTTTTATTGTTAGATGTGGTTAATCTATATTCTTAAGGTACAACAATTTCAAGCTTCTAACATTAAAAGAGGCCATGAATAAAATTCCTAGACAATAATTTAATGAAAAAAATATTAAAATTCTTTTCCTATATTAAAATTTTGTTACCTTTTATATTATTTTATTGAATTAATTATCAAATAATAATATTACTTTAAGGTGACCCATATGTTGGATCCCGTCTTCGAAATCCAACTACTCATACAGATTCCCTCCTACGTACACATGATTTCTTATAAACTCTTCTTGTTCTGATACCACA